>VNJV01017598.1:0-15203 GCA_008042635.1 Drosophila nikananu | reverse complement strand
CCTATAAATATTTCAGCAAAACACTCACCAAATCCCTTCCGGTGCTCACGTAGCTCTCCAACGGACTGCAGGGCCTCTGCTTGTTGCCACCCATCACGGCACTGCTGCCGCTCACCCCGCTGCCAATGGCCGTGTGGTCGCAGAGTTTTGGGGTCTCGTAGTCGTAGATCTCCAGCATAAGTCGCCGCTTTCCCTTGGTGCTCATCAGGGCCAGAGCAGTGTTCCGGTCCGAGCTGACCACGGCGGCCGCGGAAACCTCCTTGGAGGACTTGCCGCTGGCGATGAAGTTGAGACTCTCCTTAACGCCCGGCAAGTGCTTGGCGGAGGCACCTGCTCCTGCTGATGCCCCGCCCGGCCCTCCGCCCTGGTAGCCGCTGTACTTGTTCTCCTGATTGAAGACACTCGACTGCGTGGGCCCGTAGATGTAGGTATCCACCGGATTCCAGGCGTTGTCGATGTTTACCCGCAGGTTCCGATTCAGCTTCGGATTGCTGGCGCTGTAGTAGTAGCTGCCGTAGTTGCTCTGATTCAGGAGCGTGGGCTTGCCCCCGTCCGCCGAGGAGGCAACGGGCGGCGGTGGAGGTGGCTGTCCGGTGGTTGAACTTGTCGATTTCATGGGCACATAGGTTCCATAGCTGTCCCACATCCTCAGGCGCGTTATCCATGGCGGCAGATCGCTCTGGGGGAGATAGTAGGAGAAGGGCGAACACATGTTATTGTTTAATTCTCTTGTTGACATTATTTTTATGTGTGCACTCGGAAAAACAACCCATTGAAATAGTAGGGAACAAGGTAGATAGGGGATGCGCCATAAACTCGGTTGTGGTTGTTTTTATTTAAATACCCTTTGAATTCCGTTGAATCATTAAATAAATACTATAAATATACGCATTTTCCATTGGATGGATAGAGCTCAATACGCTCTACGAAGAATTCTACTTGGTTTTTGTACCTCCCAAGGTAAATGCATTAATTATGTTATTATCCTGGTAACATTTTTTGCTCAAAACTTGCTTGTATGTGTTTTTGTAACACCATGAACATGCTTTTCTATTCGTTTTTCACGCTTTCCCTTTGGCTGGTTGCCTTCTCCTTTGTTAGTTTCCCCTCTGCCGTCCTTTGTCACATGTCGTATTCAAACAGTTCCAAGTGTGAGTTATTTGTCGTTTGTCACTGTCCCGTTTCCCCCGTCGCCCGCCCCTGCCCTCACCCATTCCCTGCAGTCTTCACATTCTTCGGAGAGTCTCCTTGTTGTTGTTTGCCGGCATTAAATATTTTTCCGAGACGCCTTCTCGGCTGACAATGTTTATGTTTCCCCTCGCATCCCGCTCTATGCTTTTTCTAGGCCCTGATTATTGTTGACTGTGTTAATAATGAAAAAGACAGTTGCAAACAGCTGTGGCTTGACAGAGGGAACTGAAGTAACAGACTCCCGGCTCTGGCTCGAAGTGTCGGCCCAGAAAACTAACTGACAGCTATTTAAGTCTGGGTACCAAGTCCTTTTAATTTGTCTGATTTGGAAAGTTATAAGTTATTTTGTTGATTTCTTAATATAAATATAGCAGAATATTAGATTAAAAATATATAATATATATTTAACGAAAAAGTTATCTTTTAACTGCGTCAATACGAGTCTGAACTTTAATGAATTTGTTTAATAGTTCTTCCCACCCTTTCTCTACCTGGCAAATTTGACCTGCAAATGGCTGAGCATCTGTACATAATATTAAATTCCTGAAATACCCAGATCCCCATCACTTTCGCTGCTTTCCAGTTTAATAAATTCCACAGACAACACAGACCACACCAATAAGGGCCACAACACATAAAGGCATACCACACGTGCTGCACCTTGATTACTTTCACACATTCCTGAGGACATCTCCGCCTCTCTCTCGGCGGCGGTAACTTTTCACCTGTCGCCTAATCAGATAAATTTCCAACAGCCTTTCAAATGCTCAAGGTCGTCCTCCGTCTAGACATTCACTCCGTATGAAACAGAGGCATCTAATTTATTTTTGGTATCCACATTCCCCAAGTCTTTGTGAAATTCTGTTGCCAATTAATTTGGCAACCCCATTGTGGCAACGAGAAAAAGAATAAATAAATAAATAAAAACGGGAGCAGATAAATGGTAACTGAACTCTCAGCCAACACCCACACAATTGTCTCTTCCGTTTCGGGGGCTACGCCCCCCGCGCAGGATGCTCCCTCTGTCCGTGTCAATTGCAGTTGCCTCACCTACACTTTAAATTGCTAAAAATGAAAAGCTGCCAGCAGCGCACAAATAAAAAAAAAAAACAAAAACCGAGAAGGAAACAAAAAATATGGCGAGGGGCAGCGAGCGAAATAAAGCAAAACAACTTTGCAGTAACACCTACTGAACACACGTACACCCACCGCCCACTCAGCCATTTTCTGCACGGAAAATAAATACCTTGCCTGAGGATTCCGGAATTTAAAGTTTAATATATTCCTTTACAATATTTTATATGCATATGGGATATATACGCGGTGCAGTAGAAAGCACTAAAGGGTTTTGAAACCCTTAAAATACAAAATGTTATATCATACGAATTATAATTACTACAATTTTGTATCTCAAAATGATTAATTTCATGCTTTTAGATACATTTTTTAGGGTCCTTAAAACCTTTATTTAAAAGTTATTATGATTCTTGTGGAATTTTAGTTATATTTAATACAAGGTCTGACTTAAATCCGCAAAAATCAATATCGTTTGTCATACACTTGCACTTACAGGTCTTTCTCTACAAGGACACAGGTCCCTTTCCTATTTTCTCACTGTACGCCCATCTTCCCACTCTTTAGCGACTACAAACGGGAGTACAATAAAAAGTGACAGAACAAAAATATGTGTAAAATAAAACACAAAACGGGCGATTCCGGCGGGCGGTGGGTGGACGGGAGTGGAAACGGCAAAAACAGTTCATGAATTTTGTAACAGCCAGGGAAAAGTGACAAAAACAACAGCAGCAGGTACTGGGGAGCTGAACAGAAGTCATTGGAACGTGGGAGATGCCGTTTTCGGGGGAATGTGGGGCCAACAACGTGCTCACAAACAAGTGAATGAGAATTTTCTAAAATGAAAAAGAACCGAATGAAAAATATAAAAACAAACATACACACACACACACAACACAACAGAAAGCGGGGCAAAACAAACTTTTTAAATTAAGAAGCAAAGTTAAAACTCGCCGACAAAACGAAAAAATAACAACAATGCAGGGTGCGGGATAGATTGGAGTGTGGCTGCAGAGAATTGTTGGAAATACTTGTAATGCGACGACATTTATGAGACCACGCCAAGCGTTGACATGTCCCCCGAATCGTTCCATATCACCCCTCCCATTACATCCAGCCCCTGTTGTGCTCTATGATCTTTGGGCCATGCCGTAAATGCAGGAATTGTTGGCAAGTTTCGAGCACTTGGGCCAGCAGCTTTAGAACTCGACAAGAGTTTGAACTTAGCGACTTGTCACTTTAAAGTCACTTGTTAGAGCTTGAAATAAGAGATAACTTTGAAGAGGGAGAATATCTAAGCAAAGAAGCAAAAGGTGGATATAAGTGCAGGTGAAGTAACGATCTGAACATATCTAGGATATGATTTGAGCATTGCAATATGTCAGAACGAATAATGTTATTTACACATATAGAGAAGATGTATCAAAATATTCGTACATTTGTGATGAGTTCTGGCACTAATAGTTTCAACCCTGTAAACTCATTTAACAAGCCTTTAACTAGCTGTGCCTTTTCGAGCAGGAACTCATAAGACTAGGATTTCTTACTTAGGTCACTGCATTGGTTAAAAATTAAATCAATTATAGAACCAGCTTTATAAAAAAAATATACATGAAAATAAACGAACTGTAAATGTCTTTTATTTAACCTCTTTGGTCCTTCGAGCCCGATAGACCAATTTGGATCCTTCTGCATCTCTGTGTGTCCACCTCAAAGGTAGGAGACTCAGAGGAAGACCAGGTGGAGATAGCTTAAGGCATTTAAAAACACTGTATATAATATTACATTATGTTTAAATACTTCCTCAATTATTAAACAGCATAACGCATAAGAAATATACTTATTTTTAACAAATTTCAAATAATGTATTTCTCGCTCCGAGCTGATTTCTTTGAATACCAAAGTGCCACATCTATTAGAAGTATTAATGCAAGAAAATGTGGATGTGCGTAATAAAGTAAACTCATTTCCCCTATTGTTTCTCTTACTATTAACCTTCCTTGCTGCTTTATTCCGTCCATATCTCGAGAATAAATCACCGCTCCTTAACATAAATCATGGCGCTTGTCGCAGAACCTGCAACCTCCGACTCAAATGAACTTTCGCCTGGCATAGCCTAAATGACCATTCAGTTATCTGGGCACAAGGGGGTTGGGGAGCCACTTCATCCTTTGGGGCGCCCGCTGACCCGACATTACGCGCTATCGTCGCTGGTCCAGGCGAACTCAACGTTCTACCTTGACACAATTCACGGACCGTTAGGCAGGCGACAACGAACATTTAAAATGCACACGCCACTATGATGAGCACACTGGGCAAAAGTTGAGCTTCATTGATTAAAAAATGATTATAATATTAAATTAATATTTATTATCGGAACGACAACGGTTCCGTATTGAACGAGAATATTTAGAAGTTTGAGATGAGTTTTTGCAAATTATAATTAATATTTATATGTTATTTAGTCCATACTATTGGACCATTATGCACATATTTTAATTAGATCATAGACTAACTAAAAACTTTTGTTAACATAGTGTTAATATAACAGAGTATTTGCTCGAATAAATTATTTAATATTTATACAGTTGTATATTCCTAAAATTTTTAGGTAATGTTACCATTGGATTTCATATTTTATACAAGTTGTTAGCAGTTTAAAAGCATTGGATAGAATCACATTGAAAATCCTTCTTTGTTTTATTTTTGCTGTGCAAACAAGAGAGAGACAGATAGCTGAGTTGCGAAAGAGAGGGCAGGACATTATTATGGTCGCTTGTTGCCGTTGCCAGTGTCGTCGCATTTTGACGCAGTTGCTGTGCCGGCGGGCAGACTTCAGACTCAAAAATGTCTCGTTAGGAGTTGCGTAAGCTTTCACTTAATTATATATTTTATATGTTGCATTTCTATGGCTGCATTTTTAATTGGCCAGCAGAGACAAAGTGTCGACCGACTGGCACTAATAGCAAAACATCTGGGAGGGATGTGGAGATATCTACCGGGAGAGAGAAAGCGCCAAAGACAATGAATGGACTGTGGAGGCGACGCCGCTGGCGGAGACGCAATGCATTTAAGGGACAATGCAAGCGGCAAACTGTGTAAGCCACCAGAAGCCACCCATCCCACCACCTCCATCCTTCCCCTGGCATTCACTTTATTCATTTATGTAAACGGTTAACTATAAAAGCTGAAGGACTACACAGAAGGAAAAATGAAACTTATCCTGTTCTAGGAATTAATTCAGGTCTTAAATTCCTGATTTGTGTCCTTTCAATTTAACCACAAGTGTATGCCTCTTCACGGATTATTTTCTATATGTTGGTGTGTTCTCTAAGGTCTGGTTTTTCCTTCAATCTTCATTTTGCGGTCATATAAAGTTCCCAGTGAAATCTTTTCCAGCTCTGAACAAATGATTTTCCTCTATCCCTAAGGAAAAAAGAAGGCACTTACAGATTATAAAGCAGACATGACTTACAGAAGAAAATCAATAATTAAATTCACCACAGCAGCAATATGTTAATATTCAAATACATTCTTGGAGGGAGGATGACTTAATCCAGTGACTATCTTTTTCGAACAGATAGAATTCAGGCACCTTGATTCTGATGAAGTTGTATTATATTGTTGAGTATGAATTTATAGTAATTTGTTATTATTATTATTTATGAATGTGTCTTAAATGGTTTTAAAACAAATATCTTCCATATGCGAAGCACTTTTCTATCCATAAGTGTTCTAAAGACTCTATTTCCTAATGAAGAATTTATAGATATTCAACCTCAAGGACTTTTCCTGTTAATATTAAGCATTAGGATTTAGAACCATTTCTTTTTCCGAGTGCATCTCGACCATCCCCAGTAGTCGTTCGGTTAAACATTTTACGGTGGAAACACACTCGCTGAAGCCAGCCCCCCACAACCGACCCGAACCGAAGCCAACTCAACTCACCCGTCCCAGCGTATTGTTGTCGTGTATCGCCTGCTGCAGGATCTGCAGATTGTAGCTGGTGAACGATAACCAAATCAGGTCACCAGGATATCCGTGGAAGTGGTACGTGCATGTCGTATTCGGCGGAAGCGTGTGACGCGGACTCACAATGCGTCCCATGCGGCCGCGACGCGAGAATAGCACATCATCTGTAAAGAGCGGAAAAAACGAGGGGGTGAGTGCGGGGCGGAGATTATAATATTCATATCCGCATATACATAAGTATGATATAGATATTTTCGTTCGCCGCTGCGCCGAGTCACTCGTCCTTCTCGGAGCGATTTAATATGTCCTCGGAACGTTGTATGACAAACGGCTTACACGCGATTTAGGTTAATTTACAATCTGTAGATGGTGGAGCGACTTCCCGCTTTGTTTTACTTCTGGCATTCCATATAGTTAGCTGATAATGTCTGGGAAAATATGAAATGTAGGATTTTCTCTGATAAAATTCCTTTAATTTGTACGTTTTGATACCAAGACTAGTGCCATTCCAGCTTATTCAGCAGCGCTTCATCCTCAGAGCCAACTTTGTGAAACACTGGCTGCGAATACAATGTTAAAGCTCCCTCCAGCTGCCTAATGTTGCAATTCCGGCACTCGGCTTTAATTAAAGTTGCCAAAAGGGAAGAGGCAACAAAGAAGCGGCGAAACGAGCCGGGCTAACAACGCGGAGTGGAAACCAAAACCCAGAGCTACAGAGTTTCGGCCCCGGACAACTTTGGAACTTTTGATTCAAGTGACAAATTAAAAAAGGCAATGGGAGCAAAACACTGCCGCAAAAAAGCGGAGGAGCCAAGGCAAAAGCAACATCTACTCGGCGTTTCAATTGGCAAAAGTCGCCACGTTTCGTAGCAATGCGCCAGCCGGGAGGAAAAGCCGGTGGGGGAAATGGGAAAGGCGAGGCGGCGGGCTGAAGTGCCAGTCGATATAAAGGAAACAATCGTCAACGGTATCGATGATAACACCTGCGTCGATTCTAGCCGCTGCGACAGCTTTTCCAACTTGCCGGCAAAGGGGAGGCCGGGGACTTTTGATGTGTGCCGTGCCGCATCGAGTGGCAGACAGAAGGGAAAAGTTGCTGCAGCTGCCACAAGGCAAAAGTTGTCGGCCCGTTGGGCTCCGTTTTTTTGGGTGGGAGAACGCAGAAGTTAAAGATCCTGCTGACTGGGAAGCGGCTCCCTCACTCGAGTACACACTTACAAAATGTGGTTAATTCTTAACTTAAGTGAAACTTTTCGCTTATATAATGTTTCTTGGGATTAAATTGGGGGCCTAGTTCCTCTTTTTAAGCGATTATTGATAAGAAAACAATACATTCATCGGTAATTAATATTCGTTTTCCCCTATTTCAGGAGTAGACGGTTGTCAGTTCTCAGCAAATAATTCTAATTAAACTAAACTAAATCAGTAAAAGAGCTTGGCTTTCCAAATTCTTTTCTCACCTTTACAATTTATGCTTTTTAGTGTCTTTTCTTATCACAAACTTCCCTTCAATTGCACTTTTGTATTGTTTAGACTTCGAACCCTGAAGTTTGTCAAGTGTAACGCCGTCGCGTTGTATTATTTTTCCGGCGTATTCCGAATGTGTGTGAGTGCTAGCTAAGTAATACGGTTTTATGAGATTTTTATTGTCACATTTCGCTGGTTGTGGCATATAAAAGTAAAGTGGCCTTTAAACATGAGCTGCTCCTTCAGAGCTGCGCAACCTGAATGGGAGTTTAAAAAAGTGTTGCCTACACATTGGGCATGGCGAAGGGGACGGAGACCTGGCAAAGTATAATAAAAACATTGTTTCGCAAACCTCAAAACCGTTGTTCATTCCATTTCTGTCGCTTGACATATACAAATCAAATTTAACTCATATTTCAAATGCATGAGTGTACGGCTTTGCAGGCCCTTCGGTGCGGAGTGACTCAACCAAAGTGAACACTCATTAAATTTGCAGTCGAAACTGTCAACAGAAATCTCAATATCATTTTTTAACACGCTGGGGTATTGTGATTTCACATATCAACTAAAATTCTCAAAATAATCGAAAACTCCGCACATGAGAGATTCATGTATGTACATTCAGATACATAGGAATGGTGTGGCCTGGGTGTGGATAGAGGTGTGCACAAAGCCCCCGTTTGACAGTGTGTGCGAGCAGCCCTGCATATGGCACATGAAATGTAATCATTGGCCATTCCTGCCATGGCATGTGAATTAGTTAACAGATGGCCGGGAGCACTCACATCTAGAGATGGAATCTGGGGAAAATAGAAAAGGACTTGGCGCAATGGGATATATATTTCTGCAATACTAGCACTATGAAATTTTAAACGTAAAAGGGATCAGTTAAATTATTTGAATAAAATCCTAAGCAAGGAACTACACCGGGTTATGTGAGTGTTAGTATGAACTCTGAACTGTACGCAAGTAGGCTCTGTTTTATATGCATTAATTAAAAAAGATATACAAGTAGCACTGGTAATCAAAGAGATGACAGGGAAGTGTGTCATTCAAGTGCACGCCACTTTTAGGTCCTTCGAGCCGGACCGTCCAGTCAGACTTAAATAAATAACAACACACGAAATAGTTTTTCCATTGAGCATTTTTATAATAACTATTTTGCGAAGTATTCCTTCAGCATTTCATTTCTTTTCAAATATTTTTTATACACAGTACAAACGAATATCTTCTTGGGAAACTATCTCACGAGCACACCTCTAACTTCCGCTGGCTACAGTTGCCCAAGTTCGCAGTAATAAATTTCGCTTCGACACATTTGCGCTGACTGCGTGGGCCATACAACAATAAGTGTTCCTTCGGCCATACCTGCGGCTACACTGCTATATATCCCACACACACACTCGGAATAATTCAAGCCAGTGCTGTGTGGGTGCGTAATAGCAGCAATAATAATAATATGCTTATCAGCTGGCCGTAAAGTGCGACTATCGAGTGGCAACACTGGGCAGACAGGTGTGTTTGTGTGAGGCGAAGGCCCTGCGTATACCTGGTCCAGGACCAGAACCAGGACCTGGTATAGGTGAAACCGCAGGCGCTGGCAATAAAATTGTTATTTTGCGATTTATTATTAGAGTGCATTTGGGCCGCCGGCGGTGGCGAAATGATGGTAACGGTTACTCGGTGGCTTTTGTATTCTTTCCTCTCGGCCAAAAACCGCAAAATGTAGTCGCAACACATTTGGGGCATTAAATTATGGGGTGTTACTCTTATTGATTGCCCGAAGGGCAGGGAGAGGGCCAGAACGGGGCCCTGGAACACCTAACTATTGCTGATTGAGTAGCATTTCCATTTCCATTCATGCCCTTTTCCTCGCTGATTGTTTATGGCCGCTGCTGTTGTTGTTTTTCGATTTTCGGGCCAAACCCGAGCGCAAATTAAATAGAATTTTCCCTGCAGGCTGTTATGCGTATGTGTGCGCTGTATCTTCCCATGGCGACTCTCCCAGCTCCGCCTGTTTGTTTTCGTTGTATGCTGCATTACATTTAACACATTCAAACAATTAGCCAGGTCCGAAACCGAGCCCGAATCGGGAAACTATTACCAACCTGTGCCATTTAAAATGCAAGTGGATGCCGCACCATGGCGTATATATTCGCAGATATCACTTAATGGATTGTCACGCATATTTGATGGCCCGGGATTGTTTTTCGTGGAATTGCCGGTAAATCGCCATAAGCCTAATGGTCGTTCAACATTAAATTGATGAATAAGCCCGGTTTTGTCGAGTTTATTTCATAAATTTTTCTCTGAAGTCTGCTTTACTTATTTTGTTTTGCAATTCATTTGCATTAGGAGAAGAAAGTGTATTTAAAAGATGGTAATATAATTTGATTGTATAAAATATACATAGATTTATCTATAAAACAAAAGACTAGGGTTTAAAAATTTTACCCTCTCCCAATAAGCATTTTAATATTAGTTAATTTAATTTAATTTTGAATAAATTTCATTTAATTTCTGATGACCTAATTCTCTAATTATGCTACATAAAATGTATGCTATATTAATTTCCCAAATACCACATTCTGAATAAAATATTAGTATACATTTTGAATAAATTAAGAACCTTGTTGTGAAGAACAGTAACCTTTCTCTTTACCCTTCCTCTTAAAATTTAAAAACTATTTGCTAAAGAATATATTTATACCTATTTATATGTACATAGCTCTGTGGATAGGTGAATAGTCTTCAGTTTTATTTTCTAAGTATTTTTCTTTTCATGATATTGCAATGAAATATTATTTATAGGAAGTCAGAGAGAATTATTTACAGAGTTCAGAGAACTTCAAATGTAAATCGATTTTAGCTTAAAAAACAGAAGGCATTACTAACATTGAATTAAAATGAAATTGTTTTAGCAAGAAATCAAAATAATGCATTTTCAATAAGATTATCCGAACTTAACGTAGCGTATGTTCCTGTATCAACAACCGAACCACACTAACTATTTCCCAAATTGACCGATAACCGAAATTAGTCAAAGACCCAACGCCAAATAGCGAATTATGATTGGTGCGGCCAGCAAAGTAAATTAAACGTAATAAATAGTAAATGAGAAACAAACAAAAACATAAATTCTTTGGCCCCCAGTGCCACTTTTGCCACACATTTGCTGGCCAAACGAATACGTACCACATCGAGCAAGTTAATTATGTTTTGTGCGCGGCCCGGACCGAAATTTACAAAATTTTCAGCTGGCGGCAGAAAGTGGCGTTAATAAATATATGCAGGGGCATGCCCCATGTCCCCAATGGAAAATGCCGTATTTTGTGTGTTTGCCCTAATAATTAATTTCCATGGAAAATTGAGTTGCCAAAGCTTTCAGCCAATTAATGCAGAAGGTTTCAGATAAGCCGCAGCTTATTAAAATTGATTTGCGCTCTTTAAAACAAACGCTGCTCATCGGAATAAATTTGTGAACAAACAAGCTGCCATATTTTCAATATTTGTCTAACAATCAAAGCCCACAAAAAATGGCACACAGTTAATAGAAAAGTGCTAGAATGTAGCCTTTCGTTGACAAATTCACGTTTAAATATTGATATTACATAAGGACACACATATTTCAATGCACACCCACACTGGAGTGCAAATAAAATGTGCCGTTATGTGCAAATATGCTAATTTGTTGTTTGCCAATCATTTGCTCCCCCTCTCCCCATCCGCTGGCATCCCTTCGCCCTTCCAGTTGTTGTTTCCTATTGCTTCCTCTTGCCATCCGCTGATTGCAAACAAAATTGCAACTCAATAAGCAAACTAAACAGCAAATATTCGCCGGATTCTATAGCATCGCAGTTCCCTCTGGTTGGATATTCACCCCTGCATGGACCACGGGCGAAAATCGGAGGAATAAACCCCTATCGACCGCTTTAATGTGCTTGGCTTTCATACGTATCGGAAGGCCACATTAAACTATAACTGGAAGAGATTCTGTGAAACTATGAATAGTTTCACAATATTTTATCATCAATTTAGAAGAACTAGAAAATGTTAAAAGTAATTGTTAGTTTAGCTATGCATCTGGAAACAAATCAAATTAAAGAAAAGTCTTTAGTGAATTGTTTGCTACTTTTAAAAATTAAACCACTTAATTTAATAAAATCGCTTGGTGGAAAGTCGTGTTTTTTAATTTATTAAACTCGCTTTACATTCACCTTTCCCTCATAATTTCTCAGAATACCTATAATTTTACATATTACAACGAGACGGAACTCCGCCCGCCAACATATTAAATATAAATTCCATTGTCTTTGCCCGCTCTCCACGCTTCATTGTTGGCTTTCCCTTTCTTTGTTTTCGTCTGTTGACTTTATGAAATTAAAAAGGAAAATTTCCACAAACGTGCCGAAAGAATAAGGAGAGCGAAGGAAGGCAACAAAATTGGAAGGTTTTGTTTAAAGTTTGCAGAAAAACTTTACGAAACTTTAGGTGTAACAACAGCTGAGAACGGCGCTGTAAAAATGGTTTGAGCCACTTGGCTGGGGCTCCCGAGAAACTTGTGAATCAGTGAGGCAAACTGCTGGTTTTTCCCCATCTATGTCATCAGCCCTTAATCCGTAAATCAATGAAAAGTAAAACGTCAAAAGAACTTCTTTTGAATTGGCAATTGAAGACACAAGATTGTAACATTGGCTGCCTAATAAGGGTAAAATGTGAGCATTTTAAAGGGATTTCAAGTATGTATTAAATTTACGGAGAAAGGAACGCCAGAAATCAAGAAAATATTGTGTATATATGTAAGAGAACGAACAATTGTAGTTCTAATAACGTTTATAGAGCCAGAAAAATAACATAGAAGAGTCAGTATATTTTATAGTTTCATATTCAATAAGTTAAACAAAAAAGATTTAATAGACAAGAGAAAACTAGAACCCCACTTTAAATATAAATAAATATTTTTGTAAATCATTTTGTTGCCTATTTTTGTAATATTTCGAGATATAGGGCAAGTCGTAAACCGGAAATGTTTCTCCGTTTGAACGGCCATAAATTTCCAGCATCTGCGATTCGCATCCTCCCGTTCTCATCCATTTTCGCCCTGGTCCCCATCGGTGTTTGTGTATTCCGCCTGTGCCTGCTTAGTTGGCATAAATGATCTGAGGCGAATCTTACAGCGATTCATACGGGGTAATTTATTACCCGACTCGGATTGGCGGAATTATCATTCTGTGGATGTGAGGCAGCCAGTTGCCATGCCGATGGACATGTCAAATATTAGCACGATGAAGTTTTCCGCATTTGTGGACGGTTATTGCACGAGGAATGTTTGGCTGAAGTTGATTAGCACTAATTAGGGAATCCAGACGGAATCGCATATTGATTGGGTCGGATAACGCCTGGCTGACGGAGAAATCATTTTAGGATGTAATTGGTTCGGCAATTGGCAGCTATGACAATCAGTTCCCGGAATAACCTTTTGGTTAATGTCAGAAGAGAGAGAGAGAGTGCGATTGACGAAACATACTTTAAACGCAGAGTTTATGGGGGCTGTCAGCGGGTAAAACAAGCAAACAAATTTTAATTAAAATCGACACACACACACACCGCAAACCCAGAGGGCTTTTCTTCGCTTCGAATGGGCGAAAAGTTGCACATTTAATTAAACTTAATTGGAAAAGTTATGGCCAAATCAAACCGAATTAAATATGCAACAGATTTTGTTGCGCAATCAGCGGAGAGAGCGAACTTCGGCACACACAGCATTTGCATCTGCAGTTTATTAATCATACGCCCCGTGGTCCGGGGCATTCCTTGCATTGATTATCGCAGAAGGACTCTGCATAAAGCACTGCGCCCCCCGATGAGTATGCATAACTTTGCCATGACCTCTGCCGCACATAATAAATTGTCCCTGTTCCCCTGTTGATATTTTCAAATATTCAAACACAAATGCATATTGAATGTAGCATCCACATGCCTAATGACGGCAAAAAAGAGCGGGAGCGGTGCTGGGTACGAAACCACACACACAGCGAACAAATGAAAGCAAAATGAAACGATAAATATTTGGTTTTCGTTAAAACTTTAATTAAAATCATGCTGCTCCCCCCTAATAATTTATTTGTAGCGCGCAATGCTGCTGCCCCTCCCGTTCTCGGGGTGGCTCCTGGGGTGCCTGTTTGGGTGCGTCGATAACAAAACAATTATAGCGCTTTGTTTGCCCGAAATGTTAGCCAACTCCTTCTGGCCCCGCCCAGCCGGAAAATCGCCTTGTGTGGCTACTTGGCCATTATAAATAAATGTTTCATACGCCGTCCGCCGTCCTCTAATTAAACGCCCCGCAATATTTTCGCTCAAATTGAAGGAATTTGTGGCATTTTTGATATTTCAGCCACAGTTTGCATTAGCGGAATGCGATTTGTTATTTTTGATAAGTATTTATCGATGCCACAAGCCAACTAATAAATGTCTTTATTGGTTTTTGTTGATAAATTAGGGGGAAATACTACCCATCCCATTGGTAGCTATTTCCAAAATTTAACTTTGCTTTTTACTCGTTTCAGGATTTAAGTTCTCACTGTTTATTGCCATTAAAGCTCGGCCACCTCCTTCTTGGAATGGATTATAACTATGATAGATACGGCCACCGAGTGGGGCCACCTCCCGCACAATTTCGCCTAATGATAGCAGACACATCTGCTCAATTTCCCAGCCAACGCATTAAGCCAAACCGAAGGTGGGGGGGCGAAAGGCATTTCACAAAAGTTAAACGGTCAAAAATTAAGCACAAACAGAAACAACAACTGCTAAATTTGTGTATATGTATAAGCTGGAAAGTTAATGAGCACAACAACACAGAAAAGCCGCTGTGTAAGGAATAAGGAATAGGAAAAATAAACAGGGAATGAGTTGATTTTCCCTATACTTTTATGCGCCGAAATTGCCAGCTCAGGCAAAAAACTAATTTTAAATGGGAATTCTCTCAATTTTCCGCTTGCTTTTTTTTTGCAAGATAAAGAAGCGTAGGAGAAAATAATAAATGCCCCGCGTTTTTGGATTGGCCAGCAAAATAAAATCTACTCAAAAGTTATTAAGTGCAAATTAATGAACATTAGCGGCTGCCATGGCGTTGCCTACTTTTGGCCACCGCTGCGGCCGCTGCACTAAATTGATGGAGCGGCTCCGGAGCGCCAGAGTTCCGGGGCTTCTGGGTTTCGGGGATCCAGGGGTGCAGGAGGGCAGTCTGAAATTTCATTTAATAATTTTTCAATTAAATGCAGCTGACTGCCGGCCGGGGAGCATGAAATTTCAGAAGAAACCAAGCCAAGAGGAAAGCTTAGGGGGCAGAAGCCGGGCGGAAGAGCTCAGGCCAGGGGCTAAGGGCCATGGGAAAAACAAGCTTAGAATAGAGCACATCTTCTAGAAGAATATTTGCTCAACGAGGAATACTAATTGATGGCACAGAGAGGAGCAGCGTGTTGTTGTGGAACAAATTT
>VNJV01017596.1:0-20655 GCA_008042635.1 Drosophila nikananu | reverse complement strand
CTAGGCGTTTATTGATTTATTGATTTTATTGATTTGCGGGGGAGTGGGAGGGAAATTTTTAAATCTGAAACAAACTTGATCTGCTTGCAAAACATTCCGACCTACATACCGAATTTGGTTACTCTAACTCTTATAGTTGCTGAGATCTAGGCGTTGACACAGACGGACAGACGGACAGACAGACAGACGGACAGACGGACAGACAGACATGGCTAGATCGACTTGGCTGTTGATGCTGATCAAGAATATATATACTTTATGGGGTTGGAAATGCTTCCTTCTGCCTGTTACATACATTTGCACGAAATTAATATACCTTTGTACCTACGGTACATGGTATAAAAATTCGGTTTTAACGTTTACCTATTAAACTACCGTTTTGCAGTTACAGTTTTAGATGCACAGTTTTGAATTTTCGATGACATTTAACGATAGCTATATGATATAGTAGTCCGATTTGATAAAATTTAACCCAAAATTCTATAATATTCCTAAAGGGCCATATTTAAAATGTTATGAAAATATGTTGAAAATTGGCCAAGTTATAATTTTTTTCTTGACATTTTTTTTCCGATCGTTCTTATGGCAGCATTATGATATAGTAGTCCGAATTTGATAAAATTAAAATCAAAATTTTATAATAATACAAAATGACCTTATCTCAAAATGTATGCTAAATTTGTTTAAAACTGGCATTTTTTTCCTTAAAATTTTCCGATTTCCCTGCAAGGGTATAATAAAATAAATCAATGATGTCACAAATATGCTATACAATTTTAAATTAATAGGTCTTACTTGAAATAAGTTAAACTCTGGGCATTAGTCGTCTAAAGGGAACCGATAATTCAGATTCAGTTTAAAAAATGCCATATGCCATATATAACAGTTCTCTAAAAAAAATAAAAATACCGCAATTTCTATATTTGGCCAAGCAACAAATCGCGCGATATCATGGCAAAACAGAGAACAACAGATCTGGTCGCACTGAGGAACACGTACATCTGGGAGCGGATTAAAAAGAATACGCTTGGATAACACGATGACCCCGCGCCCGGAGTGACTGTGCACTGCAACCGACCCTGGACAACCGTGGGTGAGCCCGTGGCTCCTCTGAAATCGGTTTTTACGATTTGCATCCCTTTTGCAGGTTATGTTTGCTTGTGTACACTGCGAAGGTGAACCGAAGAAGCAACAGGAGCGGATTCCGAGCCGAAGAAAGCGCACATTCCACCGCCCGCCGCCGCCAGCATGATCACGGTTTTCTGCCTGCTGCTTGGCAAGCTGCTATTCATCCTGGTTGTCGGCTACGAGCTGTTGCAGCAACTCCGCGACCGGCTAAATGCACTGGCCCGACGGTCATATGACCTTTGGCGCGGCGACGCAGCACGTGAGCTGCAAGAGCGGCGCGTGCTCGACGACTGCCGCTCCCAGCTGACCAAGACGCCGCAGCACTTGGTGTTGGTAGTCTCGCCCAGCGACAGCTACGTGGATGCTCTACTCCTGAGGCGCATCTTTAACTTCGCCCTGGACGTAGGCATCAAGCATGTCAGTGTGTACGATAAGCGGTCGAAGGACAGGGGCTTTGTGGAACTAGCTGAGCTGTGTCGGTCGGCCAACGCAGGTAGCAGCCGATGCTTCAAGTGGCCACCAAGTCCAAGTAAGCCGGAAAGTGAGCCAATAAACGGACAACATACCAATGGTTATGCGAACGGTGCCAGCGGTTCGCATTTCCCCCAGCAGTTACAGGTGAGATTGTGTGCTGACGAGCGGGAACAGATAACGGGGCCAGAGAGTAACTACAGGGAAGAGATCGAATGTCGCTATACCCTAAGATAGAAGGATAGGCCAATGTATTTCTTTTATTCTTTGTCGATTGAAAATCAATTGAAATGGCATCAAAGAAAATTGACAGCTTCTTTTTATCCTTTTTCGCAAGAAAATAAAGAAAATAATCAAGTGTACTTACAACATTAAAAAAGTTCGACAACTTTTCGGAACTTAATTGAATTTAAACTTTTTACAATGATATTTTTCGTAATTGTTTTTTTTAATGTTATTTGATGGTATTTAAAAAAAAAATTTTAAAAACAACCTTATAGGTATAACCCTTTGCATTATGGACAGTAAACCGGGATCAGATTCGAACTACCAAATAATCAAGTCATTACAATCACACCAACCACAAGCGAGATAAGATTTTGATTTTCAATAGGTCCTTTATTAAACCTATTGGTTAAATTACAAAACCCATACAAGAATTTATTTTTAATTTTGTATGTACTTTGTTATAATTTTTTAATAAAGTTTATACTAAAGGAATATTCAACGCTTACGTGATCCTAATCCAAGACACCTTGGCTTTGCCAATAATATTTGATGACCCACTGGAAGAGTACATACCAATTCCCGGAACTAATCGCTGTCTTATCAATTTCTAATTGAGTTTTTTTTTGTTTTCCGTCTTGCAGCTCTATCAAATTGGTGACTCTGACGGCCATGCTCTTATAGCCGACGTTTGTCGGGAGCTGTATGAGGAGAGGGAGACGTCGATGGTCCAAAATCTACTTAGCCAAAAGCGCGAAGCGCTCACCGAGCAGATAAGTGGCATGCTGACCAAGAGACTGGGATTTGTGGCACCCGAACCGGAGCTGGGCGTCGTGTTCGCGCGGCAGACATGCACCTTCGGCCTGCTGCCTTGGCATGTCCGCTTCACCGAGTTCCACACGCATCCCAGCGGACGATACTTTGACGTGGAGACTTTCGCCAGCATCCTGTGCAAGTACTCGCGATGCGAACAGCGCTGGGGCAAGTAGGGAGTGGGCTGTGGAGCCCTTATATTAACTAGTTACCTTAACTACTTATATGTAAATTATCGCCAGGAATTCCTCTAGCACGTAAGAATAAACCACAAGATTGTATTGTTCATAATGAAGTGTATGTATGTATTCGGGGCGGGTATTTGGGGATTTAAGATCGTTATGTTTACATGTAAGTGGGCAGACTTAGAGGCTATGGTTAGGAGTATTGTATTTTGCTCATTTCGGGAGAGTCTCTTGCTCCTGCTACTGGTGTCCCCTACTCTCTCTCTGGCTCAACATGACGCTTGGATAGCAGACTGACGTCGGTCAGATACTTGTTCTTGTCAATGTTGTGGGGCCCGGGACCCGTGGGCATACGTTCGTGTAGTACATGGAAGGAGTTGCGCAGATCCTCAAGGGAGTCGGCAAGACCCTTCTTGATGTTGGCAAACTCGCTCGACATCAGAGACAGCTTGCCCAGCAAGTAGTTGAGGTTCTCGTCCATATCGATCATGTGCTTCTTGGTTTCCTCCACCTTGCCGCCCAGTCCCATCATCGTGGCCAAAGTGCTGTTGATGTACCCATCGGATGCCGACTGGATGACGGAAAGCATTTCCCGGCTCTGACTGATTTCGCCAGCCATGATCTCAATACGATGCCAGACCTGACTCAGCTCCGTGTCCAGGAGTCCGCTTATGTTTTTGTTCGCCTCCTGCTGAGTGCTCACAATGGCTCCGTCCAAAGCGGAGAAACGCTCCTTGAGCAGTTCGGTCAGTTGTGTAACCTGCTCACCGAGCAGTTTACCCACTCGCTGCACCACGTTCAGTGTGCCGAACTCCACCTTGCGTTGTGTGTCCAGAACCACCTCCGAGTTGGTCATCATGATGTTGTTAAATTGACCCAGTGCCTCCAATCCCTCGGCAAGCTTGCTGTTGCTCTCGTTGGCTGCGGTCAAGTACTTGTGGAGAGTTCCCACGTCAGTGGTAAGCTGGCGGACGTCCGCCTGGATGTTGGCCTCTGACTGCTGCAGTTGCTCCGTGGTCTCCCGCAAGGCTTTTTGAGAAGAAAAAAAATGGAAAATAGTCGAAAGATTATTGCTTTTGGGACTTAAAATAGAAAAGATGTATGCACCCACCGGATTTTTGAGCCGCCAGGTTATCGTTCTTAAGCTGCGCGAGGGCATTGAGAGTGTCGTTATTCAACTCCTGTATGTAGGACCGATCCTTCTCGTTCAAACCGACGGACGGAGCAGGACGCTGAGCATTTTCGCTTAACTGCGTCACCTTGCCATCCAAGTTTTTGAGACTATTAAGCAGCTGGGCTTCGAACTCATCGTTCTTGGGCGGGGCAGCGGTAGTCACCGACGCCGCCGCCGCCGAGTGCTGCTGGAGCTTGGCCTCGATCTGCGACAGCAGCTCTTTGCCCTTGGGCAGGGTGTCGAAATTCAGCTGGGTCTGGACAGCCGCTTTCTGGCTGCTCTCCTTGAGCAAGGCCACGCTGGCTGAGAGCGTCTTGATTTCCTCCAGTAGCTGTTTGTTCACGCGCTGCTGCTCCTCCAAGAACTCCTTGGGAATAGTGGGCGCGGTGGCCGGAGCCGGAGCGGCGATTAGCTTGGAACTGATCGGTGGTCTCTTAAAGCACTCGTCGTTCTCGCGCATCCACTTGAACATGTGCTCGGTGGCGTGGCTAAATCGGTCCGATTGAGTGTTGTACTTTTCCTCTTGCTAATGAGATTGGTTTTTAAGAATTACACTTTTTAAACATGTAGGACTTACAATTTTAAATTTACACTGTTATGATTTTTTATCAATTAAAATTACATATTTGGTTTCTAGGGTGTACTATTTAGTAGCATACTTTTAAGACGCATTTAGAATCCACAGCAACTTCTGTGGCATTTAAAGCCGCTTTAAATTTCAATTACTTGTAATTTACTTCAAAAACGTTGTATATAGAATTGTCTATGGACTTTAAATGGTGGCCGATAACATCCTCTTCCTATTTAAACTCTAAAATCTTACGCGATTTTGCGGGCACCCCTCAACGTGATTTTAAACGTGAGATTTCATTTTAAATACCTTATATAGTATATAAGCTATTGGCATAATAGCTGACTTACTGTTATGAGCATGGTCTCTATTTGGCTGACCCTCTCGTCCAGGCGCCCAAAGATCCCATTGATCGGCTCCAAGCTCTTCTGGCCCTTCTGCAGCGATTGCAATGCCTTCTTCAGCAACTCGCCGAGGGCGCGCTCGCGATGCTCATGTCGCTCCAGCTTATTGTCCAGTTGGTTGTAGGAGTAAATCAGCGACTGCATGGTGCCACGCAGTTCCTCGTTGCTGCAAGGAGTTGGGGGACACGGAATTTTCTTAAAATTAGCCTCGCTCAAGATCATTAATCATCAGCAGTGGGGCTGGGGGATGGGCAATGGACGGGACCACCACCATTAGTGCAGTGCATCTATAAATATTGAGGGGCGCGATCGCGATCATGGATGGATATGTGGATAAGTGGTGGTGGCCCGGCTCTAAGGGTCAGGAACCCTATTTCTAATCCAAAGCTGTTTGTGTGAAGTGCACGACGGTGCCGATGGATAAGAGAATGGATATAGGGGAAGCATACAACACATGCTGCTCTATCCCACTCCAGGGCACCCTCCCCAGTTCCCAGTCCCATTTGCATGAAGTGTGCACTAAAACATGCCTGGTCCCATCCCAAGTCCGAAAATAAACAAACAAATAAGCGGAACAGCCAACATCTTGGCTTCTCTTTGAAGGCATTAGTCATTAATGTATATAAGGCTGAGCATATGATGCTGATGCACCCATCTGATGGCCAGGCGCCTACCGACAACAGTCAGTTTGATGTCTTGCACATTTCGCTAAAAACAGCCAGAGGAAGCTGCCAGATAGGATAGGAATAGGAACCATTCTGGTGCTGGAGCCAAGTGCGAACGAATGTGTGACATGTTTCCAAAGCTATAAAAGAGGAGGGCTAGGAAATGTACATGGTTCCTTGAATCGCGGGATTGGGGTGAGGGAGAGCTCTTCTAAAGTTTGAGCATCCAATTACCACCCTCGTATGAGAGATATGATCGCAGATTTATAGTTTTCCATCCCGAGTGTCTCACTCAAAGTAATTGGACTCTTAAAACTTCTTCATTTTAATGGCCCTACATCTAGATGGGATCTTTTTGAATGCATTTTCCCTCGATTTCAACAGAACTTTGCATAAAACAATTCATATGAGGGAATAAATGGGAGAAAGGAAATGGGGGTATCAGTATTGACATTATCGTATTTCAAAAGTGAACTGGTTAAGGATAAAAATAAAGGTTTTTATGAAATATTCAGAATATTGGAATTCTCTAGCTGCAGATCTAGCGTTACTTCTTCCACCACCGAGTGAGTATATGTGTTTAGAAAGCCTCCTATTATATTATATTATATTAAGGACCTAATTTTAGTGCCTGAGGAGGTCGATCTAGTTTACTTACGTGACTGGCCCAGCCGCAATTGTCTGCCATTGAGCGACTGCAATTAGAGTCAGGAATACTAATTGGAGTGTCCGACTGCCCTCGCCCATTGTGCGGGTATTGTAGTGCGTTTCCGATTTTCAATTAGGATGCTGCCAGGCAAATCCGATGCGTGATCTGTGGATAATCGAACGGGAACTGAATCAATGGATTGATATAAATTGGAATGGAATGGCAATGGCGTCGTTTGCCTTCAGTTGCAATTCGGTTGCCAGTTCAGAGGTGTTTCCTCCTTACGAATTACATCAACATTTTGTTTATAACAAATAACTATGAACTAATAAACAAACCGAAATTGATGTGCCGTCTTTATGGGGGTGCAAACAAATAATAAAGAACTGCCGCTGACTTGCAACAGAAACAACTGCAAACAAAGCGAATTGGTTCCTTGTCCATTGTGCGGCTAGACCTCGCTGAATATATATAGAGCCATATAATCGTCGATATTGTTCTTGCAGCGATAAACAAATGACGCAAAAGTATCCACTGGTCGACTGCATGTTCCAGATTCTCCTTTAAAAGGGAGAGGAAGTGGATGCATTTGGGAAATTGGGTCAGAAATATGCGAAATGAAATTTACGAGCTCAAAAAAGGCACATCAACTGCACGAGTTAATGAGTGATGAATTGAATTGGCTTTATATATAGTAGACAGAGAACGAGAACCTGAACCTATTTTGTTTGTTGATAAGGACGCTGGCTTGGGTTAAAGGTTGAAAAATTGTGATCGTCGTTAGGATTACATATATTTCGAATTTATATTTAATTCGATTTTTAGTCGTACTTAATTTAAAAACATACTCACTTTTCTATTAAATGTTATATATTTTTGGAGTGAAATCGGGCACAAGCACTGGGGGGGAGCACTTTGGTTTAAGTTCGAAGCACTATTTCTGAACGTCCTCACTGCTCGAGTTCAGAGCGATGAATGATTCTTGCGCCTAGTCCGGAGGGGATGTGGATCCGATCCATATGCCACTCTCTCCACTCTGCACTTTTCTCAGCGGCTGGAGAGAATAGCGCCGTCGCGGCATCGCTCGTATATGTTTTTAATAAAATGTAATTAAAAGCGAGATGAGATGCTGAGTTCCCGCATCGCACCCAGTCAGGGTGGTGCCTTCAAATCAAAATTCAATTTATTCTAATACAAAAGCATTGAGTGCAAACAATGCAAACAAATGATATGGGTGTCGAACTTTAGATACTTTTGCGGCGAAATCAAGACAATTAAAGTTTCAACAATGATGCATCGCAAATCGATTTATTGAGATGCCCAGCGCCCCAATTTAATTTAATTTATACAGGCGCCAACTCCAAATATATCAATCAATCAGAACCCATAAAAAGCTCTTCAAATTTTGGTAAATAATTAACAGATCGCGGGATATATTAAATTTGTTTTAAGCACAAAAGTGGACAGTAGGCACAGTAGTAAGACCCCGCAGAAATATAAGTAAGATCTACTTTAAACAAATAAAACCAAAAAAATAAGATAACTTCGGTCAATTAGAACCAAAGTTTATATAGCCTTTGCATTTTAAAATTTGATTATTAAAAATCCAATAAACAAATTAATACTTTTGAACATGTTATAGTGCCAGATTATAGTTACAGTTTTACATTCATAGTTTTGCTTACAAATAAAACCAACATTTTAAAATATATACTATATGATATAGTAGTTCGATTTGTTGTTGCCAAAACTGCTCCTAAAATGCTACATTTTGGGTACTGAAACTGATATATTGAAATCGTTTTCTATTTATTGTAAATTAAGTTAAGGGGGTCGTCTACTGTGAAGGCCGTATTTGTACCCTGTTTTTAAAAATAATTATTTTAAAAACGGTTGAAGTAAAATAACTTTGATTTTAAGTACATTTTAGAAAGTTTTGAAGCCAATAGATCGATCAGTATCGATTTACACCGCTCAACCGGTAGACCTAAAAAAAAAGTTGCTCTAATGTTGCCACGATTCAGGTCGTAATAATTATCAGAAATCAAAAGAAACCAAACGCCATTTGATTATTGAAAGTTCAGGCTATGTACTGAACCAAAAGAAAGTATTTTGTTGACCCGTCACAGTATTCGACCCCCTTAAGAATTTTAAAATCTGAATTTGCGCCAAAATAACTTCCATTCACTTCGAACGTATTATTATGTTTCCAAGGTGAATGGCATTTCAGCTGGAGCGAAAGAAGAAGATTCAACAAAAACAAGACTTGCGGGAAACCAACATTTAATTTTAAGTTATCTAGAGACACCAAGATGCCCACCTTGATAGCGTTGGATGCATCGCTTTCTATGCTGCGTCCCGTTCCAGGAAGAAATGAGCACACCTACCAATCGCTGGCCATTAAAGGCATCCAGCACCTGCTGGACAATCTTTCGGCGGCGGGCAAGCTTGAGCACCTAGCTCTGCTCTCATATACAACCACGGCGGAACTGAAGGTAGACTTTACCAGGGACTACGATCAGATTCGACAAGCGGTGAAGAAGGTGGAGGCCGTGGACAAGGCCTGTCTGATGAGCATGCTCAAAGCGTCCGTCTCCATAATGTCCACCTGGGGTTCCCAGAACATCCTGCAGCTGGTGGTGTTCACAGACTGCGGTCTCGGCTTTGGCAGCACCTCGGTCTCTGGATTCCTGGACGCCATTGCCAGCAACGATGCAGACTCAGACTTCGCGTGGCTGAAAACTCTGGCTAACTTCAACGTGAACTTTATCTGCCTGGGACTGCATGGAGACCACTACTTCACCAGGGGTCTGGTTGTGTATCAGCAGTTGCTGGACAAAGCCGGATTAAAGGGTGAGTCCGGGATGATAGCTTTAGCAAAGGTGCATTCAAATCGATATCTCACCGATTAATTTTTAGGTCAACTCTTCATGACCAAACCAGCGAAGAACGCAGAGGCGGTTGAAGGTAATCCAAATCCCAATCCAAATCCCAGTCACAAGAGCGAACTCGGACGCACCACCGTTTTCGAGTTAATCGAACGTTTGTGCGAGACTTGCTACAAATCCACGGAGGTGACTCTCAGATGCGGCAGCTACTTCCGCATGGAGGCGCCCGTATTGCTTTGGCCACCCACCGCTCCCTATGAACAGCCGTCGCCGGTTTTCGGCCGTGAACCTACGCTCCGACACATCGATCAACGGATAGAGGTGTGCGGATTCCTTGCTCTCTCTGATATCGGTTCCCCAGCCACTATGAGCCGCCATTGGGTGCTGCCAAAAGTGGAGCGGGAAAAGAGTGGCGGAAGTCGCCGGTCAGGAGGCCTGCCTGCTGCTGCCAAGCCACCGAAGCTCAACCTGGACACCAACAATCCGAACTACGAGCTCGAGAAACTAGAAACAGATATACGGGATTTTTACGCCAAGGATCCCAAGGAGACCGAAGAGAGTGGCGATGATGCGGATGTAACCATTGTCGTGAAACATTCCTCAGGCCCGCAGACAGAGCAGCAAAGAGAAAACCTATGTGTCCTTCTTCACGGTGCCCTCAAGCTGGAGAACATGGCCGCCTTAGTCCAAGTGTCAGATAAGTGGTACGGATTCATCTATGCATTTACCGACACGAAGAAGAAGTCAAATTTGATGCTTAACATACTCCCGCCGGGCACGAATGTAATACCGTGGATTGGTGATTTGGAATTGCTGGGATTCCCCGAGGACCTTGTCCCAGGCGAATCGGCCAGCTTTCCGGTGCGAGCTGATCGGCGTTCCTATTCCCAGAGCAGTGTCGTGTGGATACGACAAGCAAGTCTACAGTCGGACGTCCAGAAAGTCCTTCGGCATGCCAAGAAAATGCCGGACAAGACGCAGAATTTCTACAAGGAGCTTAATCGAATTCGGCGGGCCGCCTTGGCCCTGGGATTTGTCGAGCTGCTCGAGGCCTTGGCTATGCTCTTAGAGAAGGAGTGCGCGCACCTCACCCTGAACGGAGCCAGCAGCGAGTGCACCATGCAGCTGCAACACGCGGCCACTGAACTACGAAAAACCTCAAATAGGGATATTAAGTCTACTATAGTGCCGCTGCAGAAAGTGGGTAGTGCTCCCGATGCAGGCAGCACAGCTGCGACGGCCCCTGCTTCTGGATATATGTATTAATTAAAATATATGTGTATTACCCTTGTAACAAAAGTATTGCTTGTTAATTTTTGGGATTCTCATACTGAAAATTATATTTATGTTAAATAATTCTACGAAATACCATAAGATTTCCGTTTCACATGAGAAAGCATTTTTTTATTCAATTTATTTAAAATAACGGTTAACTCTTTACAGGATTAACAAATGATTAAAGCTTCTTTTCTAGGGAAAGGTACATACATCTTTTGAAGAAAATATATCGTTTTCTTGGCAATTATTGACAAGACAATGCAGTAAACAAAATTTTTTTTTTCCTTAAAAAAATATATATTTCAGAATAAAGATTTTGTTTCAAATAAAGCATTAAAAAACATATTAAGCTACATTTACAGTTTCATAGCTACAGTTTTACATTCTCAGTTTTGTATTTTTGTCTACATTTAACGATCGTATGGCAGCTCTATGATAATTTCATCAGATTTGCATAAAATTAAAACCAACATTTTGAAATATTAAAAAATGTCTACATCTCTGAGCAGGTGTGTTGAAAAATAGCGAAATTAAACTTTGTTTTCCATAAATTTGTTGGTCGTTTCTATGGTAGAGATATGATATAGAAATTCGATTTTGATAAAATTAAAACCGAAATTTTAAAATATTCTAAAATTGCCATGTCTCAAAGTTATAATTTTTGTTCTTAACGTTTTCCGATCGTTCCTATGGCAGCTATATGATATAGTTGTCCGATCCGGCCCGTTTCATTCAGATAACTTTAAAAGGGACTAGATTGCGTAAAAACGGACAGAAAAACAGACAGACGGACATGGCTAGACCGACTCGGCTGTTGGAAATGCTTCACTGCATTGCAAACTTCTGACTAAAATTATAATACCCTGCAGGGTTATAAAAACAACACTAATGATAATTTCTTAATTTAATGGTATTTTATTCACTGAAATTTTAGTTTTCGGTATTTATTGGTGGTATTTTTTATAGTTATCGATTCGGTCACGCAGATATTATTGTTATTGTCAAAAAAATAAAAATATACAAAAACGACAATGGGAGGTCCCGAATTACCTACAGATCCTGGCCACGAGATGTTTCCAACCCCCGCGGTTGACCATCCACATATAGGCACGCAGAGCGACGAAGATGACGATGACACGGACGCATACGATGGTTACCAACCATTAGCCATGGATGAGGGCAACGATGCAACTGAGACCGCAGTGGCCTCTGGAGAACCGGACGCGGCCACAGCTGCAGAGAACGACGAAGATATCGACCTGATGACGGCCCCAGTCACTCACGGCGATCCCAATATGCCACCGATAGAGTCCGTGGATGTGGAAATAGAGCGGCAAGTGTGGAATGAGCCCCGGCCAAAAGAACTTCAAATGGAGCTAGATAAGACTCGAACAGAACAGGTTACTGCATGAAAAATATCTACTCAAAGGATCAGTAACGATTTGTTTAATTTCAGATCCTTAAGGCCATGTCCACCATCACCTTGCCGAACATTACGATTCCGGATTGGGCCAAGGGCGTACCAGAGGAGCGTTGGAAAGGTGAGCTGTTGGATCGAATTAACAACCGGCAACATCCATCGGGCGATTCCTCGTCAGCGGACAAACCCCAGCATTCCAAATCTCATATAGATTAGCGTGTATAATATTATTATAGTATTCTTAAAGTTTTAGAGCTATCTGATCAAAACTTTGCAGAACGTATTCTTTTAGTTGCGGGTATTATAAGACCGCCCTGATCAAACCGCCATATCTTATGATATTATGACGGAAAAACGGAGAGGCATATTATTTTTCAACATCTATTCCGAGTTATGGTAATTTTTTCTGATTTCAAAATTTTTCCCAAAAGAACCAGAGAAAAAATAGATGGGGAAAACGATTTAACTTTTATCTGTTGCGTTGATTAGTGTTATTTTTATAACTGCAAGGGTATATAATGTTTGGCTTCCCTTCTCGATAGAATTAAGGTTTGCAATAATAAAACACAAACTAGTTAATAATTACAAAACTTGATATAGGGAACTTTTTGTTTGTTGATGTTGCTAGTGTTTTAAAAAAAATATATAAAATATTGATCGTGTCACAGCTGCAATTTAGTTTTGCTACTACAGATGGGTCAATATGATATAATAAAACACTTTTATACCGAAATATTATTATATTGATAAAGAAGCAAAATTTAATAATAAATTAATTTTTTTTAAATTTATTTAAATTTTTTGAGATTTTTTAGGGGAAAATCGAAATTTTCATCTGGCAGCACTGAGCACAGCATTTTACAAATCAGGTGTTATTGTTTACTTATTTTTCCACTCGTTAAATGCCAGATAAACGAAATACACATTAAGGTTTACCAGTTTCTGGACGCATTTAGTTTAGTACCTTGGTGTTTAATGTATAAAAAGAAAACATACGCTGCATAAAGTTGCTTTTGCTTGGCATATGTAAGCGATATATTAGTGAACTGTTTATGCTTACACGTCAGTAACTCGTATCCGTTGGATAAACTGGAAACTATGGATGGTTCTAAACTCACATTTAAGGAGGAAATCCTGGAGGACAGCAAGACAGCTCCTTTGCAGTTCCAAAGTCAGGGCAACATCAAAGAGGAAATCGAAGAAAGTCAGCTTGAGGCGGAAAAGGATTCAATTACAGACCGATTTCCACAAAAAGTAAAGACGGAAGTCATGGGAGAGGAGGAGGATTCACAGGAAAGCGGTTACCAGTTGGTTAATTCAGTCAAAAACGAAGTCATCGAAGAGAATGTACACGGATCAGGGGATATGTATACCTACAAGTACATCGATAATGCAGAAAGTAAACTTACGGAAGAGGATGCACCAGTGGAGGATCCATTTTGTGACCAGTTCTCGTGCCAAGTAAAAAACGAGCCAATCGATGAGGAGCTAGAGTCTGAGGAAGAAATTGATCAGTTTGATTGCCAGGTGAAAAGCGAGAAAATTGACTATGACTTACTGGAAGATGAGGAAGATTATAATGATGACGATGAGGCACAGGAAAGCGAGAAAGCTGAAGATGATCTCCCGCATAAGTGTCCCCATTGTCCGAAGGGTTTTCGGGTTTTTGCTCAGCTCAAAATCCACATCCGCGGACACACGGGCGACAGTCCACACAAGTGTAAAAACTGCTCAAAGACCTTTGGCACGGCTGCACACCTTAACAGGCACTACCGGTCCCACACCGGAGAACGACCCTTCGAGTGCACACACTGTCAGAAGGCCTTTACAGCTCTGTATCATCTCAAGGTGCACCTGCGCACCCACACCGGCGAACGGCCGTTCCAGTGCCCGCATTGCCCAAAGACTTGTATAGTTAAGGATAACCTCCGGAATCATATCCGCACACATTTCGAGGAGAGGCCGTTCAAGTGTCCGCAATGCCCGAAAGCCTTCAAGGTGAAGCACAACCTCAAGATGCATATACGAACCCACTCAGGCGAGAAGCCGTTCAGTTGTCCCCACTGCTCCAAGGCCTTCACGGGTGAGCCATATCTCAAAGTTCACATCCGGACGCACACGGGAGAAAAGCCGTACAGTTGTTCCCTCTGTCCCAAGTCGTTTATCAACACGCAGTGCCTGAAGGTCCACTTCCGGACCCACTCCGGAGAGAGACCGTACAAGTGCACCTACTGTCCCAAAGCCTTTGCCAAACACTCCGGGCTCACCGAGCATGTACGGATCCACACAGGCGAACGACCGTACGACTGTTCCGTCTGCCCCAAGGCATTTATAACGAACCAGGATCTGAAGCGCCACATGAGAATGCACACCGGAGAGCGCCCCTTTAAGTGTGCCCTCTGTCCCAGTTCCTATACCCAGAATTATTCCCTTCAGGCGCACATGCGGACGCACTCTGGAGAAAAACCTTATAAGTGCACGGAGTGTCCCAAGGATTTCCAGTACCAAACCAGCCTGGAATGCCACATGCAGACCCACTTTGGGGTGAGACCCTACCAATGCACTGAGTGCACAAAGAACTTCGTAACGAGCTCAAACTTGGCGAGGCACGTCAAAAATGCGCACGGGTCCTGAATGATTCGAGAGGCCTATCTTCAAACGGAAGATTAAACACTTCATCCTGAACCCAGACGAGCCCGAAGTAGCTGCAGCTACCGAACTCCATTAGAATTTCGTTTATATTTTATATTTAGAAAAAACTCCATTTCTCTCCCATTTAAATAATTTTGACTGATAGTGTGTGTGAGCGTATGTTGCGGAGATCCGATCCTAGAAGGCAGCCAAGAGGGCGTTGCCCGCCGAGTTCACCTTGCTAAAGTTTTCGCCCTGTGGAGTACTGGACAGCTCCCTCAGCTTGTCCATCACATAGTCCACGGACACTACTTGAGCAATCGTCTCCTGGCCGCAGGGAGTGGTTGTCAAGTTGCCGATAGCCTGCATGGAACGGTAGCAGGCTTCCAGGTCCTTGGCCCACTTGAGCAGCTCCACTACTCCAGAGGTGACCTCATGACACACCTCCGACTTGGCCACTCCCAATGTCTGCGATATGGTCACGTTTAGGTAAAATGTGGCCACTGCAATCTGGAGGTTGGCACTGCCCGCCTTGATGTTCCCAACGAGCTCGACTATCTGTGGCAGACGGTTTTCAACCTGCTGCCGTCCGGTGGTGTGGCTTAAGCTGTTGGCCAGGCAGCGCAAAACCATCAACTGGTTGGCAGCAGATCCGGCTAGCTGCGGTATCACGATTCCCAGGAAGCTGTGGCTGTTGTTCAGGACACTAAAAATGGCCTCATTGCGGACGGCCAGGCGCAGGATGTCCAGCACAGGGAAGAGCATGGCCGCTGGCCACTTCAGCAGAATGATCAGGGCTTCGAGTGAGGTCAAATCCAGTTCTGGTGACGGCTCTGTGAGTTTGATGACAGCCAGTAGGACCTCGTCTCCAACTTTTCCATCGGATGGCGTTAGCTTATTATTGAACTCTCTTTAAGAAGAAACAAATAAATAAGAGAGGATAGAGCAAAAACGCAACCTGGTGCTACGTACTTCATTTTCTCCAAAACTTTGCTAGCATCACAGGTGTCAAAAGTGCGGTACTTGCTCACGGGGAAGTGCTTGTCCCCGGAACGCACAAAATTCACATCTATGCGCGACTGCGAATTGCTGCTGCCACCCGTGGAGTAGCTTGAGGAGCCCGTGAAGGGATCAACATTGCCACCGCTTTGGAAGTTTGTGTTGCTCGAACCGGGAACGTAACGAGAGCCGCCGGTAAACGGATCCTGGTAGCCACTTGGCGCTTGACTTTCCAAAACTGGCGCAGCACTCTGAGAGTTTTTTACTATAAAGTTGGCCACTTGGTCGAGGTAAGCCTGAGGAAGTTCGTGCCGGTGGATGAAGGCCTGGGCCGCCTGCCAGGGATCCTCGCCGCGGTTGTAGGGCAGCTTAATAGGCGGTGCCGTGTCAGAGATGTCAACATTGAACACAAAGTCGTACTCCTTTCCCTCGTGCAGCTTTTTTCCTGAACTGGCCTGTGTGCCGCCAGATGCTCCGGTCACATCTCCGATTAGATTCCAATTGCCCATGTCCCAGCTATATGCCTTGACGGAACCGTCCGGATGTCGCACCATCTTCGTTTGCCCCTCACGGGTTCCGCTTGAGAGCAAGGCCTCCGGACCTGGAAGACTGATGGAAGAAGACTGCCGTTAGGAGACCTCTCTTGATGAGCATTTCCTTTTAAAGCTTACTCCGTTTTCTTGACACCTCCAATTTCCTCGGTCATCTGAGACTTCCTGGTGGCAACTGCCATATCGAAGACACTCTGAACACCCTCGCTCGCCTGGCGAGCTGGCTCCTGGCTGAAGACCCTCACCACACCATCGCTGCAGCCGGTGACGATGTCTCCGTTCTTCAAGCACGCCACAGACCAGACAGAAATCGCTGGATGCAGGATAGGGGCACCCAGTTCACTGCCGGTGATGACATTCCACATTCGCAGCGTGCTGTCCTCGCCACAGGACACCACAACCTGGTCGCCCAAAGCTTGATTCCTGGCCATCGCGTAGATGTAGTTGGTGTGCCCGCTCAACTGGCGGACGCACTCCCCGTCCTCGTTCCAGAAGCGAAGAATGGCGTCGTTGCCGCAGGAGAGCAGAGTGTTGGCCTCCAGGCCAATTAGGCTGCGTACACAATCTGTGTGCCCCTTAAGCAGCCTCAGCTTTTCGCCCTTCTCGTTCCAGTAGTAGATGTTCTTGTCCGCTCCTCCAGTCACGTACTTCCGCTGTTCCGGCAGCGTTTCCACGGCCCAAACGGCCGCCTCATGGCCCTCTAGCGCAATGAAGGCTACTTCACCCGTCTCGCTGATGCTCCACACCCTGGCCGTCTTGTCCCAACTGCCGCTGATCAGGCTACGGGGCTGTAGTCCCCCGGCCAGAGCGCAGACCGTGGAAGTGTGGCCTTTTAGGGTAAGCAGGGGCACAAAGCCGTTTTCTTGCTTGTAAATGCAAATGGTGGCGTCGTTGCTGGCCGTGCAGATCCACTGCTCAGACTCCAGGAAGTAGATGTAGGATATGAAGTTCTTGTGATCCTGCAGCGTCAGGCTCTCCAAGTACTCGTTTCTGGATTAGGAACGTTCTTAATAGTGTCTAAAGAGCTTTAAGCCGTGCATCGAACTCACCCGCTTGGCCGCCAGAGCTTCGCACTCTTGTCCCGTGAACCAGACACAATGATCTGACCTCCACCGTCGGGGGCGCTGCCTGCCACGGCCACTGCCCGCACGTCCATGCTGTGGCCCAGTAGCTCGCAGCTCAGCTTGTAGTTATCCAGCGATGGCTCCATGATTTAGTGCATGGGCGTTAAACTCCTCTGTTCCGAAAAAAGCCGACAAAACAGATTTGTCATTCACCACGCAGGACAGTGTTGCAAAAAATCTGCACACTCAGATAGCGGTGGGCAATCCGATCCTCAAGGTCAATAAACCGACGTTTCCGATAGTTTCGATTTAATGTGATTGCGCAAAAGAATTTCTAAATATATTATAATTATTATTATTAATAATTCGACAAGATTTGAGATTATTATTTTAAAGTATTTTCGTTTTGTTCGTTTGATGCTCTCCACTCCATATAGATGACACCTTACTGGGAATCGTATTTCCGGTAGTTTTGAAAAGAGGCACAAATATTCACTAACTAATTAGTTCACAATATAAGATTTTTCAACTAATAAATTGTTTGGTATTTCACATTTCTGCTTATCGATAAAACCTATGGCTTAATAAACAACATTGATTGTCATCTCTACGCAGAGTTTGCATTGTTTACTTTTGTTTAGCAATGGGTGGAAAAAGTTATTTCTGCGATTATTGTTGCTGTTTCATGAAAAACGACTTAAACGTACGAAAACTTCACAATAGAGGCATCGCCCACACAATTGCAAGGGCTAATTACATGCGGCGATTCGATGGTAAAATCAAAAGCCGCCAAGTAATATTCAGTTTGTACAATTTCAAATTCAAATATGCATTTGTATATGTAGATCCTACAAAAATTCTGGAATCTGAGCGCCTAAAAAAGCCATGTAAACGATATTTAGGTGGATACTGTAAGTTTGAGTTGTATTGCAACTATTGTCATTATAGTGAGAAGGAATTATTAGAGTTGCAAAAAATTGGTGAGATAGTTCATTTTTGCATTTACCCATGTGTTTTTGGATATTAACGTTTGTATTTTATTTTAGTTATTGATCAGAAGAAGTCAGCTATCCGTAAAAAGAAGCAAAAAGCTAAGAAATGGCCCTGGAAATCTTACCACCAGTCAGGATTATTTCCTCCATCGCTGCAACCCATGAATCTGAGCAAGCTCAAGGAAACCAATTTTGACTTAAACTGGGGCTAATTAACTTCTCTGAGAAATTGATAATATGTATTTACAATTAATTTATGAACAATTAATTTCAAGAATTTAAAATGTTGGTCACCTTGTCCATGACCCGAGAAACCTTCAAGTGGATACGCAAAACGCGAGCGTATTCGTAGTGAAACGATTTCGGGGAATGCCCGCTTAAGTTCTCCTCGTCGGGATCGGCCAGGTGGGCCAGCAGGAAATAACAAAAATGTTCTGTTAATAAGATAAGATAAAATAAATTTAATTTTAAATAATTTCGTATATGTATGTATAAACCGTGTGCCTGCAAAGTTGCACCAGTTAATATACATAAATATAATGGATTTGAATCTCCTACCTTGCTCGCATTCGACGGCATAGAAAAGAGGCGTATTCCCCGCCCTAGCCTCTGTGGAGTTGATAACGTTCGTTTTAAGCCGGCGGTTCTTTAATTTGTGCTGATTCGCATACAGGCTGTCGCAGGCCCGTTCATAGTACTTGGCAAACGCCTTTTCGTCCCTTTCATCACAGTCTGGCACCTCAATTGCTCTCTGGTAGACCGCTTTCCCCAAGTCCCGCTCATCTATTATATCGAATATTGCCTCGGCAATAAGGAACTGATTCTGACGTACAGCCAGGTGCAAAACTGTATAACCGTCGTCGTTGGTCTCCAGTAAAAGATTCAGATCGATGCAACGCAGCAGTATCCTAAAGGTCTCAATGTTTATGTTGTTAATCACCGCCAAGTGGAGGGCTGTATTGGAGTTCTCGTAAACGTGATCAGTCAGGCAACCAGCTCCCAAAATAAGCGATGTGATCTCTGGATCCGTCTCGTTTGTCAATGCAAGCTGAAGGCAATCTTCGCCATCTTCGGTCAGTAGTTCGTTGATGTCCAAGTTGGCGTGACTGCACACAAAAATCTGACGTCTTACTCCATAATTGTCATTCCGCAGTATGTCATCGTGAATGGGTCTGAAAGTGTGAAACCAGTTGGATTTTATAATGTCTCTATAATAAAAACTTAAAATAAAAAATATTTATCATTACTTACAGTAATCCCACCTCCGACCTAATTTTCGCCTTCTTAAATGCATCGGCCATAATTTGAACGATCTTGTCTCTACTCGTATCATCATTTATATAGTCTTCCACCCGGTTAAGCTCGTGTTCATCAAAAGATATATCCGAGAAGTCTGAGTTTCGACGCTCTTGTGTTGGTTTCGGGACACTATGTTCTCCATTTATGCTTGCAGAGGTCTTAAAACAAAAAATAGTGTGTTTTAAGGGTTAAAAAATAACAGATTTTGGACTATATTCTTAAAAGTAGTAAACTGTACTTACAGATACCTCCTGCTTTTTCCGCTTAGTAACTACGGGAGTGAGCTGTTTTTCATCGCGCTCCTGCTGAGCCATTTCTGCTGCCGATCTCTTGACCACCTTTGGCACGCAAGTGTTCCGCTTTCTCCCTCGTTTCTTACCCACTTTAACCGGCTGATTGGGTGACGCAATGGAAGTGGAATTCGGACTGGGTTCACTGGAGGTTCCGGCCGCTTTAGGATCAAGTAATTCATGCTTTATCGCAGGATTTTCTTCGCATTTCAAGGCCATATTCTTAATTCTGCCACTTGTGGCAGGCCTGAAATAGGTTTCCGACTCTGTTTGCGTGGAGGCATCCACTTTTTCGGCTCCACAAGAGCACTGTTTACCTTGATGGGAGATAGTAGCCTTATCTGCGATATTACGTCCATTAATTGCGTCGATCACGCGTTGTTGTAGAGCTTTATCGGGAATCCGCATGAGTAATTTGAAGATATCCTCGTATATGGACTGGAAGGACTTGCGTTGTATATAGGTTGCAGTGCTCAACTGAGCCATGGGCTTCGCAATTACACGAACAGGCACTGGTTGCTTGGAGGAGAGATCTGCGGAGGCGACTGCCTGGATGTGCTGCGACTTTGTTAATAAAACTTTCTTCATCGTTTCCTTCTGCTATTTAACTACTCGGGTGATCCAATCGTTGGCCGATAAGCTGCCTTTGTTGACGGACGATTTTGGGGGAAGTCTGAGTTTAGATCGATACAAAACAATATAAGTTGGTGTTTCCCCAGACACGATGTACGACAGTGTTGCGAAGTTGCGGAATATTACGTGTTCTTAACACTAGTCGCTGGTTATCAGAGATGGACGTTAAATTTGTTAAATGTTTTCGATGTGTTCTTCGTTTTTGATTAATTTTTACCACTTTGTTTTTACTTATTTTTGAAGAAAATGTAAATAATGCGAGGGTAATTTAGGCGGCCTTAAAAAAATGTATTTCTTACCAAAATAATTTATAAAACTTGAATAT
>VNJV01017595.1:0-57327 GCA_008042635.1 Drosophila nikananu | reverse complement strand
TCAGCTGTCACACCCGAGGGATCCTTAAGTGGGAATAAGGCCAAATTAAAGGTTTACATTAATTGGTGGGCCTTGAGTGTGACAGCCAGACAAAGAAATAAGGACATAGTCGTATGTCCAGTGAAATTAAGTAAAGTAAAATCATATCTATGAACCATTTTAAATGATAATAATTAATTCTAGGACCCTATACCGATTACCGTGTAATTGTGAAGGCCTTCACCACCAAAAACGAGGGCGAACCCTCCGATCAAATTGCCCAGCGGACGGATGTGGGAGGACCCAGTGCCCCTGCCATTGTGAATCTCACCTGTCACTCCCAGGAGTCCATCACCATACGTTGGCGAAGACCCTACGAATTCTATAACACCATAGATTTTTATGTAATCAAAACACGACTGGCTGGACAGGATACGCATCGGGATATAAGGATTAATGCCTCGGCCAAGGAACTGGAGACAGCGGTAAGTCCAAAACTTGAACTTAAGTTTATTTTCGAGAATTCACTGGAGAAATGTTTTTATGAAGTAATATTTGATATGATTTTAGGGGTTATAAAGCCCTTTTTAAACATTGTTTAATAAAATGTTAATACAAGTTTTTAGATGTATTTTTTCAGAAATTTGTTTCTAAAGTCTAGTGGGGCTTTTTTCCGTATAAATTCAGAATTTTAATGATTTCCAATCTAACGTATATATCACATTTAGAAGATAGACATTTAGAAGAAATAGCAATGTATACAACGTTCATCTATATCTCCCATTTTTTTAAATATTTTTGTAAACCTTTTTTACCGAATTTTTCGCTCCTTCCCGACTATTACCACTTATTAAAACCCTTTGGGAGTCTGGCAGCCATAATTCAAGTGCAGGTTTGCCTGACAAAATATATATTCCCACATATATATCTATATAGAAATATTTCCGCGTTGTTAGCAACCATTTTTATGGCCCTGCCAAGTTGGCAACATAAAGTTGTCCTCCCTCTGATATGTCAATCGAGTCGGCTTATCGCGGCTATTTGGCCGGACCCACCTACATACACCCATTAAAAAACGAAAAGTTCTATGATAAACTGCCTAATACAGACAGATACAGGCAGAGGAAGAGCAAAAAAAATATATATGAATAAAATACCCGGGCCAGTAATAATTGCATTTTTATGCAACAAACGGCATACAGAAAAACCCCGACAGCCAAGAGGCAGCTGTAAATATTTTACTAAAAATTTCTATACCTAAAAAAAAAGGATATTCACACACGAGGACCAAAAGTGTTGCATACTTTTCCGCTGCAAAAACCGCTGCAAAAAGGGGAGAGGGTGGAAGAGGGACACCCGCACGAATGGGGCTTACCCACCTGCGAAAATAAATTAAATTTATGTTGTTTTTCCTGTCCGCCTTTGTGCTGCGCTCGCTCCCGCCTTTTCTTCTTATTTGGCGCCCAAAAAAAGAGTAAATAAATATGAAAAATATAGAAAAAATACAACAAGTTTTGTCGTGGGGAATGCGGCGAGGCAAACAAATTTCGCAACAATAAAATGTTATCATACACATAACTGACTTTTTCCATATCTGAGAGAGGAAAAAACACAGTTGTTTTTTTTTTTGTTTTTCCTCGCTTTCCCTTCTGGAACTATCCATCTTTTTGGAAGCCGGGCTGTGCCTCTACAGTGTCGCCTCAACTTCGACATCGTTTGCTTTTGTTTCGGTCAGTTTGGAAAATATTTTTGTAATTGAAATATTTTGTGAGCGGCAAACAAGGTTTTTGTTGAACAACTAAACAACAGGAATGGCAATAATTTCTACCTTTGTTTTTACACATACGAATGCAACGGGGGAAACGGATTTGGCCAAAAGTTAAATAGAAACCAACAGAAGTGGAAAATACATTTTATTCAAAGCCGAAAAACCAAACCAAGGCTTTAATGGAGTCGAGGGAAATAAATAAATTGAGTAGTGGGTCATTGGAATCTTAGGTTTAAGGTTTCTATTATAAACTTTTAAATATTTTGTTAAGTTACGATTTAAAATGAAACAAACGATTACAAACTTAAATAAATGTTAATAAAATAAATACTTTAAATTAAAGGTTTATTATGATTCAAGTTTAATTTCTAGTTTACTTTAGTAATTTATTATTTACTTATTTTAAAAAGTAAAACAAAACTCCTTTTTATTCTGTATAATATATCAAACTAATATCTATCTATAACTATTATTTTTTTCTAGATGATCCTACAAAATCTAACCACCAACTCCTACTACGAGGTCAAAGTGGCAGCGGCAACGTTCAGTGTCATAAACCCGAAAAGAATAGTGCTGGGCAAATTTTCCGAGTCAAGGATTGTAAGTAGTGCATAAAGATTTCAAATGCAACTCCCACCCACAACCTCAAACCAACACCTGCCACATGGCGGAAAACTTGGCATTTCTGTTTTGTAATGTAAGAAAATAGGAAAGAAAATGCAAGGCGAAGATATGGAGTAAGAAGAGGCGTGGCATGCCATAAACATGGCAGCCTCGGCGTTGTCAGTTTCCATATCAGATTACATGTCCGAAAAGGAAAAGCTGGCTTGAGTTTTCACAGCAGAATTTATTTAGTTGGAAAAATGCTATCCTGTATTTGGGGGTTGCAAAAAAAAACTATATCTTTATTTTTTGTTTTCCCCTTTACCCTTTTTGTATCTCCTTCTATGCATTATTGAGTCATGAACCAGTCGGACCCCGGGGCGTATGCGTAATGAGGGGCTTATGCGCACTTAATGGGAGTCCAGGCAGCAACAATGAACGGCCACGCCCCAGTCATTGTACTTGTGCAGAGAGAAAAATTATAGTTACAGTTAAACATCTATGGAATTTGTTTTGTTGTAGTTTCAGTGTTAAAACATTTATTATTTATATATTGCCGTATTGTATTTGCTATGAGCTTTCTTGATAAATAAGGTTCAATAAAAGTAAAGAAGTTTAAAGTTGTGAAAGATTTTGTTTTTTTTAACCTGTTAACAAATTTGTTGAAAGTTTTCCTTGGGGTTTCAGCTTTAATTTACAAAGAATAATAATAATTTCCTTGTTTTCGAGCTAAAAAAATTTGTAAGTTCAATAGAATATATTATTTTAAAGAAAATTAACCTGTAGCCAAAACAGTTTGAACTTAAAATTCCAAGAAAAATTACTAATTATTTAAAATAAGCGCATTAAGTCATAATTTATTACATTATAATATAAATTTTAAATTAATAATATTAATATTAATCCTTTTTTTTGTAATGTACCTGCGTTCGTTTATTGACATTTAAGACCGCACAGCAACTCCTTTCAACCTGTCATAACAACATCCTTAATGACATTTCATACAAACGCACCCACCCACACACACACACACACACACCGCAAACTTTGTTGCATGCATAAAATATGTATAATCCGAAAGTTGTGGCAAAAATATAGCAATTTAGTTGACCTCAACTCGAGTTTGGGGCTTTGGAGGGGGATGGCGGATTGCGGATGAAGGAACCGCAGCGACACGCCCTTATAAGTATGCAGCAATATTTTTTGTGGCCTCTCTTCCACCCCCAAAAACCCCCTTCATTCATAATTCATCGCAATTGTTGTTGTTGCTCTCCGCCTGAATTTCAAGTGGCCTGCACCTTTTGGCCGCATTTACATGGCCCGCTGCCATTTTCCGCTTAGCGCACATCGCGTCCCCCCATTCCCCACCCCGGCGAGAAATGGCGCTCATTTAAATCCTTTCTTCCAGTTTTTTTCGCGTCCTTTTTGTGTGTCAGAATCACAGGAATCGTATGCAAAAGCGGAAATAAACAAAAGCAAATACGGAGAGGGAGTGCGCGAAAAACAAACAATGGGGGACGATAAAATCAACAAAAATAATGCTCGAATATAATGATAACAGAGGACAAATACACACACACTCAAACGTGGCATACCTGAGTTCAGGGAAACATTTTCCACAAATTTGTCGCCATATTCGAATATTTCCTCAACCAAAAAATTCGTATTTGTCGCAGTTTGTATATATTTTAAAATACCTTTTTTAGTCTCCAAATATAAAATGTAATATGGGGTTATTTAAAAAAGGAAACTATGCTAGGAATAGCGATATTTAATATGAAATTTGATATATTAATCGATATTTTAATGTAAAAACCGATATTCTGCTTTTTTAACATTAGAATATTTTTCTTAACTATCGATATTTACATTTTACCTGCGATATTTTTCAATATTTCAAATCCTAGTTAATGATATTTTTAAAATTAGTTTATATTAAACTATTCCGCTTGATATGCATTCCTAGTAATTATTCCTACGTTATGAAAACCAATCGAAAGACAACCAGATGCATAAAAAGAAAATTACTTAAATCTTTTAATTTTTTATTTTGGTTAAGCATTTTTAAATACTCCTCCTAAATATACATAACTCTAAACCATTTTTTATTAATTTTTTCCCCCAAATTAGATACAACTGCAACCGAACTGCGAGAAACTCCAGCCTCTCCTGCGCCAGTCGCATAATGACTACAACCTGGCCGTTTTGGTGGGCATTATCTTCAGCTGCTTTGGCATCATCCTGATCATCATGGCCTTCTTCCTGTGGAGGTAAGTGGCGCTCTATGTCTATATATCTATGTATATCTATACATAAGCTATAAATAAAGGAAAAAACAAGTGCAGCAAAGGCAGCTGCTATTCCTCAGACAGTCGCGTGCAGTTCCATAAATAAAACTGGGGAGCAGAGTGAATGCTGGGTTGTCAAAGTGTTGAGTGCAAAGCGCTGTCCTCCCACTTCTTCGATTGAATTTAAAAATAAATACACACGAGTCGTGTAGCTGCAGCTATAGAAAATTGCTATTTTTAAATTATGAACTTAAAGCGCTGAAATATGTCGAATTTCTTAAGCGAACCAGAAACTGAAAGGGATGTGTGCCTTAACTGGAAGCCTTAAAACATTTTATAAATAATTTGAATCGGTTCATGTTAACATTTCTGAGGCGTTAAATTGTAATTCAGGCGCGAGATGCTTTATTTGTGAAAATGATATTAAAATTAGGCAGGCGGAAAGTTATCAAATTAAGACAACAACAAAAATTTAGCAAATGCAGTCTTTAAGAAGATTATCTTATCTTTTTTCAGCAATTAATTAAGTAAAAGTTTAAAGCCATAAGAATGTCATTCTTAAATTATTATTCGAGCTTTCGGATGATTTTTGTGCTATGAAAAATTACATCAAAGTAGGAAATACATTTAAAGAACATATTTTAAAGATCAAGTTCACGGCAGAAGAATTAAAACATTTCATTCCCCTTTTATTATACCCAGTAATTCCAAATTATTCTCATTTAAATCTGTAAAGCGTTTATAACATCATTACAGCGAATACTTATCCAATTAGCAAACGTCATGCTTTAAATCTCCCCGCGAATTCCTCGCTAATATTAATTAACACAAACATCAGTGGGAAGCGAATAAAAAAGCAAATAAAAATACAGCAAAAGGGATTCCAATGCTAAAATAATTAATCCTTTCGCAGTGTCCCATTCAAACCAATCCATAATTAAGGAAATAACTCGACCATTTTCACTCCCTACTCCTGCCCGGAAAATAAGAGAAAACAGATACTCATATTCTCTCGGAAATGTTAATTAAAATTCAAATCGCAAGAAAAAAAAAAAAAGAAGGAACCAAGAGTCCGGAGCGAAGCCAAAGACAAAGACAAGCAAAACAATTTTAAGTTACTTAAAATCTTTATTAAATGTAAAAGTGGTTAACCCATTTGCCCAGAGCCCAGGCAGAAGCCGGCGAAGCATTTTCCCCAGCATTTTCCCGACGACAAAAAATGTGTGTGTTAAGCAAATGAAAAGCTTTACCCATCCACCCACCCACAACGACTTCAATGGAAAAGAATTTTTGCATATTTTCTTCTGTCGAAGCGATTTTTTATGCTGCCGCGAATATGCCAAATGAAAGTTACCCCTTTTTTCTACCCCTTCTCGGGTTGCCTAACAAATTAATGCCATTTTTATTTATTTTTTACAAATACCCGCGGCTGCGGCGGCCACTGGAGTGGTGGTGTTGCCATCCCATTCTTCAAGTTACCCAAGTTTTAGAGCGGAAAAAATTATATATTTTATTAAGCAAACAAAGGCGAATTTTCTACAATTTCCTTTTCAATGCAAACAAATAATAAAAAAAAGGAAAAGGGAAGAGTGAAGAGTGAAGAGTGAAAAGTAAAGAGTGAGTGGGAGGAAAACCCAGAACAAAAGTCAGCCAAGGAACCAGGGAAATGCGAGAAGGGAAAAAGGGCTTGGCGAGAAAATAAAAAATTTTTCAGAACTCAATTCGCGGCGACTGGCTCTTGGGCGAAATCATCATTTACATTTGCATTCACAGTGCACTAATCAACGTTTAGTGGCAGCCACTGGAGGCCTGAATGGGGCCTGGAACTTCTGAGGAGGAGGCAGCAGCACCACGACCTCTCCCTTTGGGTGGTGCAAATTATTCCAATAAATGCTGACTAAGTTCTGCGGGCCACACACTCTGGAAAACGTTGGTGCACCAGCTTGTAGGTTGCCAAGTGGAAATACTTTAGCAGTTCGTTATGGCAACAATTTGCTTTGCAATGATAGCCATCTTTCGTGCTTACACTTTCAAAGTTTTTATTCTCTCTACAAAAAATGGTTTAAGGGGTGTCACGGTAGAAAGGATTAATTATCTGGTACAGTTTTACTTTTTGACAATGGGTTGCATAAAAGCTTTTCATATTATTTTTCAAGAAAGTCACGGTTAACTTGTAAAAATATGTTAGAAATTCAAAAAGTAACTTTTTTCAATCTGAAATAGATTTTCAAGTTTTCCAAAACCGATTTCTATGGCATTATAAGGACTATTAGTCTAGTTAGCTTTTACTATATTTATATATTTTCCTAGAAGGGTATTTCAACGTCGCCAGTTGTCCGATTGACTCTTTTTCTATAATATTTTCCATTTGCATTCCGACACCGAAATAGCAAAAAAGACGACAACTTTTCCCCTTTCCTCTCTGGGATTCTCTGTGTGTTAGTGGCCGTGTGTTGTTAGTTTTTCATATCTGATGCAGTTTGAGAACATTGTTTTTGTGTCGACGTCGACAACGACGACGACGGCTTTATTTTGCCAGTTCGTGTGTATGCCTGGGTTTTCCTTTGAAACTTTTCCTTTTTGCCAGAAATAGAAAAGCCAGGCAAGAAATTGTCTGTGTGTGTGTATTGATAACTCTTGCCGAAAAAGTTTAATTTCACATTTCCCTCCCTATCAGTCTATCAACTGTATCCAATGTTACAAATACCCAGCGTTATCGAGTTCCGAAAAGTCAATTTCTTGAGTTGGGCAATGCAACTTTTATTGCGGAAGTCATTGTCTTCCGCAATTAGACGATTAACAAATATATATCTATCGACTCTATATCTCTATAAGGCTGCGTTTCTTAATTGAATTATTGATGAGCGACAACAGTGGCAAAAGTATCGTAAAGTTCATTAAGCAAGCTCGGGAGACCTCTCCCTAAGGCATTTGAAAAGTATTGTGTATAATATACAAAACTAAGGTTAAATCAAAGTCGTGCTTGGATAATAGCTGACATCAGGATTATATAGTATTTTACCTGGAATACTCACAGTATATATTGGCTTGAAGAGATAAGAGATATTCACTTCCTTTTAGCCAAATAAAAACAAGAACAAGAAATTTTTTATAGCTTTCCCTTGGATAATAAGTGAGATTAGTAGTGTTCTTCGAAAGGAGCAGTTGTATATGATATATGGAAATTAATATCGCATTCAATAACATATCGAAAAATATCGAAAACTGGTAATATATCGAAACATTAGTTATCGAAAAATATTGAACGTAGAAATTCGTTTTAATCAATAACTATCCTAAATTATTTTATTTCTGTTGTCGCTTATATTAAGGAACGCTAGACGCCATCGATTTAAATCCACTCTTGGGAAGTATCGCTACAGTACCGAAATAATCGATATCGATCATTTCTGTGAAAGAAATAATGCGTGCATTGATTAATCTATTTTTTTTTATTTTACTATTTATATAAAAGTTTTTTCTTTCTTTGGTTTAATAATTATCTTGATGGCATAAATATTGGTTAAGAATAATCTAGTTTTATAGCCAATATTTACTGTTTGTATATGAGAAGGCAAGGCAAAAACAGGCTTTTTATTGCAGCTCGAAGTGCACACCATACGTTGTTATCAAACAGCTGATTCAAAAAGCTGAAAGCTCGCTCTTTTTGTATTTTCCCCTTGTTTTTTTTATCGCTCTCAACTTGTCATACTCTTTGGGGGCCAAAGATCAGGCAGCTAAGTGAGAAAATAGAGAGAAAAAGCTCTGGCAGTGCGCCGATCGCTAATTGACAAGAGTTCAGTTGTTCCAAGCACGCGCGTCTATAAGCACGTAAAAATAACTCATTTTTCTGCGTCGTTGAGAGAAACAAAAACACAAAAAAAACACCAATAAATAAAAATCTTATCAATAAAACACAAGCGGGGAAATAACGTTTAATTAAGACAAAGATAAGCAGCGAGCGGAGATACCACCAGCTGGCACATTGTTTTATGCGCTTTTAATATAATTTTTTTGCCGTGTTTGTTTATAACGTCACAGCCTCGCCGTGTCTGTGCAATTATTGCGTACTATATATATGTATATTATATATATTTCGGCGACACTGCACCGCCAATATGACGTAATTTGTGCAAATATGTAAGGGAAAAATATGCGAGCGCAAAAAAAGGCAATGCAATTCTAAGCGCAGCGACGACATTATGTCAGGTGGCAGGGAAAAGCGGAAAAGCAGCAGCGGCAGTCCCATGCTGCCAGCAGCAACATCAACAACTGCAACATCGCCACCAAGGTTGTTGCGCCGTAAATCGCAACGTGGAAATTGGTTTACGTAAGTTTTTCGCAGCTGCACCCCCGGGAAAATGATCATCAAGTGGGTCACTTAGCGTAATTCTCACGTGTTTGGTCAAACACAAACAAAAAAGTCATAATTATAATATATACACTGAGAGAAATTCAGTAGGCGATGAATAATACACGAATAACAAAAATAATACTACAATTGGTGAAAGTTAAAGGCTTGCTTAAAGTATGCAAGAAATTTATATTAATATGAAAAATAATACCAATTCTTCGGAGAATTGGAGTATCTTGTGAAGAAAATAAACAGCTTCGAATTAAAACCTACTACAATGAAAATATTTTAACAGAAAGACCTAGTAGTTCAAAAAATTAAGAGAAGAGAAATTATTTCAAATCACAAAAATAAAAAATTTAAAGTATTTATAGACCCTAAAGTTCGAAGTAACTTTTATATTATTTCGACTATTTTATTTATATGTTATAATAGCTTGTTGCTTGTGCTTTTGGACATAATATCAATTGATTTCAAATACCCAATTATGATTTCCAAGGCATATTTCAATTTCCATTTACTGCGCCACCAAAAAGTATGCAATGCCATATTAATGACTTGAAAAACTTTTCCATCGGACTTTGACTCTAAATAATTCAAAAAATATTGGCCATTAAAACATAAACAAAATACACCACTAAATGAATAACCACCTCAAGCGGAAGTTGACAAAAAATAAATAAATAAACACATTTTTTTGGTGCGTAATAGAGAGTTGCCTTAAAAGCAAAAGCAAAAGTTGCTGGTAAACAAGAACAGAAGTGAGATGAGAGGGAATCGGAATCAAAGAAAAACATATGTAAATATATGTGCATACATGAGGGAATTTCGCATTTTCTATTTATTTGTTATTTTTTCCACTCTTGTGTCCAGAACTGAATCCTCTGTCTCCCCCGTTGTGATAAGGCAAATATATTGAAACAATTATGAAAGTTCCTATTGCCACAGAGCCACTTTTGTTTATGCTTCTGTGAAACTTCGTAGAGTAAACAATAAAACATCTTGGAATTATTCCGCGGAATTGCTTACAGCGGCAGATTGATATCAGCTTTAATTTATACATAAAAAGAGCAAACATTGAGAATTGGACTTATCAATACTTGGAAACTAAAATGATATGGGAAATGGGAGTGCTCTTGGATAAGGAGACAACTCATTAAGATAGTTTATCTTTTATGCTCGGGGAAACTATAAAAGAGATAAATGTAATCATAAAGGAAATATTTAAGCCCTTAAGTCACGATGCTAAAAAGATCCTTCAGAGCTAGAGAAAGGAAAACCTAACCATCAACACGATTGCTAATCATTCATATATATATTTTAGATATTTTATATAGAAATGTTAGGATGTGTCACAAAAGTCACTAGATTTCTCCACTTTCACCTAAAACCTTCTTTTATGAGTGTTAAAAGTTTGCTCTAAACTTGCCAAGTTCTGGGCTGTTCGGGAATGCACTTGTAGACAAAACTTGGGCGCAAAAGTTGGAGCGTGCTCCTTGCAATCACTTAAGCCAATTACAAAAACTTAACCTCAATTTGTGCCAGGAAAGGGGGTGCCTTTGAAGAGGCCGTAATGCCCGCCACCTTTGTAATTATTGTCACTCATTTAAAGCAGCTTTGTGCAAATATTTGCCCAGAGTTTGGCCCAGGACCTGTCCAGCAAAATTACTTCCTTATGCCTGACTGCAGCTGAATGCTGACCAGCCCACAAAGCCCACTTCCTCCTCTACCTCTTTATATATTTTTAATAATATACACCTGTATAGACACAACAATTTCTGTAGCTCTCTGTGTCACCTGCTTATTTATGCATTTTGATTTCGTTAAGAACTGATTGCAGCTGCTTCATAGTTCTTCTCAGTTCCAAAGACTTTTGCAAAGGAAAAATAATTCCCTCCTTCAGTTAGATATAAAATTTGCGCTCTTACAACTTTTCTCCCAAGTAGCTTCTGTAGGGAAAGTAGGACCTGGTTGGTCAGTGAGACTTCTGCTCTAGTTACCACTGTCACACCAAATGGGATTGTGTTCAGAGTGGACAAGAAAGAGAACATAAAGACAAAGTTTTCTTTTATAAAGAACAGCGATTCATTGGAATCCTGAAAGCCTTTAGTTATTGAAGTTGAGAAATATTTTTTTAACAAAGTTTACACCACCTAATTAACACTGGGCCTTCTCTTTTAACTCCTTCCAGCAGAAAGTGCTTCCATGCGGCCTACTACTACCTGGACGATCCACCGCACCATCCGAATGCGCCGCAGGTGGACTGGGAGAATCCCGTGAAGATTGGCGATGAAATCCGTGCCGCGGTTCCCGTAAACGAATTTGCCAAGCATGTGGCCTCCCTGCATGCCGATGGAGACATTGGATTTAGCCGGGAGTACGAGGCGATACAGAATGAGTGCATTAGCGATGATCTGCCATGTGAGCACTCGCAGCATCCGGAGAACAAACGCAAGAATCGCTACCTGAACATTACAGCCTGTGAGTGTATAGAGCTTTAATTATAATTTTCGAATGAATCAAATTATTTATAATATTTTTTCCATCTCCAGACGACCACAGCCGCGTGCATTTGCATCCGACGCCTGGGCAAAAGAAGAACCTGGACTACATCAATGCCAACTTCATCGACGGCTACCAAAAGGGACACGCCTTCATTGGCACCCAGGGCCCCTTGCCCGACACCTTCGACTGCTTCTGGCGCATGATCTGGGAGCAGAGGGTGGCCATCATTGTGATGATCACCAATCTGGTGGAGCGGGGCAGGCGCAAGTGCGACATGTACTGGCCCAAGGATGGTGTGGAGACCTATGGTGTGATCCAGGTTAAGCTCATCGAGGAGGAGGTGATGTCCACCTACACGGTTCGCACGCTGCAGATTAAGCACTTGAAGGTATGTATTAGTAATAAAATTTGAATTTCCAAACTAAAATTGCTTTTAAACCCTAAAGCTCAAGAAGAAGAAGCAGTGCAATACGGAGAAGCTGGTCTATCAATATCATTATACCAACTGGCCGGATCATGGCACACCGGATCATCCCCTGCCCGTACTGAACTTTGTCAAGAAATCCTCGGCCGCCAATCCCGCAGAGGCTGGGCCCATAGTCGTGCACTGCAGGTGACTATCAATTGTTTTCTAATTAATTTCCTTATCTAAACACTTTCTATCCTTTGTTTTTTAGCGCTGGCGTTGGTCGCACTGGAACCTACATCGTCCTGGACGCCATGCTCAAGCAGATCCAACAGAAATCGATTGTGAATGTCTTTGGCTTTCTGCGCCACATTCGAGCACAGAGGAACTTCCTCGTCCAGACCGAGGAGCAGTACATATTCCTGCACGACGCCTTGGTGGAGGCCATTGCTTCCAGGGAGACGAACCTGCTGGCCGAGCAGGTGGAGGAGCTGAAGAACTGTACGCCCTACTTGGAGCAGCAGTACAAGAATATAATCCAATTCCAGCCAAAGGACATTCACATTGCATCGGCCATGAAGCAGGTGAACTCGATCAAGAATCGCGGCGCCATCTTCCCCATCGAGGGCAGTCGCGTGCATTTGACTCCGAAGCCGGGCGAGGATGGCAGCGACTATATCAACGCCTCCTGGCTGCATGGCTTCAGGAGATTGAGGGACTTCATAGTCACCCAGCACCCGATGGCGCACACGATAAAGGACTTCTGGCAGATGGTCTGGGACCACAATGCACAGACAGTCGTGCTGCTCTCGTCTCTCGACGATATTGTGAGTATATCTGATCTGATTTCCCCTTGAATACGTTAATAAATATTCTTGATTCCGTCAGAACTTTGCCCAGTTTTGGCCGGACGAGGCCACGCCCATCGAGAGCGATCACTATCGCGTCAAGTATCTGAACAAGACGAACAAGAGCGACTATGTGAGCCGGGACTTTGTCATCCAGTCGATACAGGATGACTACGAGCTGACGGTCAAGATGCTGCACTGTCCCAGCTGGCCGGAGATGTCGAATCCGAACAGCATTTACGATTTCATAGTCGATGTGCACGAGCGCTGCAATGACTATCGAAATGGACCAATCGTCATTGTAGACAGGTGAGAGGAACATAAAGTTTAATAGTTGACACCTTTCTTTAAATTGTAAATTTGTTTCTAATTGAATTCCTTTTCTTTTTAGATACGGTGGCGCCCAGGCGTGCACCTTCTGTGCGATCTCATCGCTGGCCATCGAGATGGAGTACTGCAGCACGGCGAATGTGTACCAGTACGCGAAGCTGTACCATAACAAGCGGCCCGGGGTGTGGACCTCCAGCGAGGATATACGCGTCATTTACAACATACTTTCATTTTTGCCTGGCAATTTGAACCTGCTGAAGCGCACGGCGCTTCGGACTGAATTCGAGGATGTGACAACGGCCACGCCGGATCTCTATAGCAAAATATGCAGCAATGGTAATGTTCCACAGCATGTCATTCTGCAACAGCAGCTGGGAATGCAGCAGCAGCAGCAGCTACAGCAGCAGCAGCTCAACCTGACCACACTCCATGATACACCGCCCGATACTAATCCAAGCCTATCGCCCATTCTGTCATTGTTACCGCCCGCAGTTGTCCCGCTGTCCAACTCATCCACACCACCACCATCATCACCATCCCCACAGACCATCATCGAACTGCCCTCACCCGCAACTCCAACAGCAGCTTCGAATACGGCTACAACAACACCAACAATTCCAATCACAACAACAACAACAACACCACTCGCCTCCCCAAACAGTTTAACCCATACTAATGCCAATTTCCATACCGTTACTAATGCCAATGCTGCCAAACTTATGGAACTCGAACTCAATTTCGAACAACAACAACTGCAACATCAACAACAACAAATGCTGGCCCGGATTCAACAACAAACGCAACTTCAACAACAATACAACACGCACCATCAACACAACGTTGGTGAATTGCTGATGAATCCGGCAATTGCTACAACAACCACTTTGGAAATTTCGCCAACAACCACACCAACGGCGTCACCAACAACCACAACGATGGTCAACAACAATAATATTGATAACAACAATATTAATAACGTCACAACCACAAATGCAGCAGCGACAGATGCTCAAAACTTAGATATTGTAGGCTAAACTAAAGATAAATTTACAGAGAGAAAAAATGAAATCATTTTATAAATGTTTAAATATAAATATTTAAAGTTAAATTAAAAATTAAATTTAAAACCATACAATTACGTATACATAGCGATGTATTTATTAACATTTAAGTCGTTTAAGTGAGGAGAACAACACATAAATTATTATTCATTCGCCGCGTAGCAAGCTCATGTTTTAACTTTAATTTATTATCCTCAGTTGTTCTCTCTAAGTACTATCTAAATTATTTCGTTTTTCTGTCATTTATATATATATATATATGTCTTAAAATTAAGTTTTTTACTATAAATATTTTTTACAACCGCGTTAGTCAGAGGGGAAAAAGTCAATCGATCATAGTTTTGAAGCAAGGAAAGAGCAAAAGTTAATCACGAATTGAAACAAATGGTAACGTAGCAAAATGCACAAATCGAACGAGAGTAGAATTAGAAACAAAAAACCGCAGACATTTGTCTACATAAAATATAAATATATAAATACGAGTAAAGATTCGTTAATGCAGGTTAATGCTGCACAACACACTTGTGCCATGATTTCTTAAGCTACCCACAAAGCAAGCTCCTATTAAAGTAATAATTATTAGTTGAATTTATCGAGTTAACTCTTTGCATTTCGAATTGATTCAGTGTCCGTCCTAGTATCTGTTATCTTTCAAGTTCACGTTTTCTGTTCAAAAAAACAAACTAAAGTTAAAAAATTGAAAGGCGAATTTAATACAAAAACGACTTATTGGCAAAAATAATCCGAATTAGCAAAAGCACCTAACACCGAGCACACACCACACACAAACATCACTGTAAATCCCAAAAGTAAAAGCAGCACCAAGAGCACGAGTGAACATCACGAAATACATTTTGTAAATAGAAAAGTTAGGTCCAGGCATCTGAACTGGATCCTAAGCGTACTCCTCTTCCTGCAAAAGCTAAGAAAAAATATTGTAAAATAAACCCTACAGCGATAAGTTAATGTAAAACTAAAATAAAAGGCAAGCAAAAAGTATTACTATAAATATATATATATAGATAACAATACATGTGAAGAAAAGGGAGTTGAAAAAATAGAGAGCCCCCGAATGCATAACTCGACTCCAGTTTTGTTTTTCTCTTTATTCGATGCACACGGGGTGTTATCACATTCGCTGGGCGTAATCGTAATCTGTACAGTTCTAAAAGTTAGCCTCGTATGTGGTTTAAACATTAAACACACAAGCTTTGCACTCTGAATTGCCATAGCTGAATGCCTGTGTGTGGTAAAGAAAGGGATATATGGATATGCCAAAGAAAACTCTATGCAGTTTTGAAACATCTGAATAAAGGCGTCTCAAAGGATGCAAAGTATGTTCTTTATCCTCCGCAAAAACCCACACACAGGACAAGCGTAGAGCGCAAGTAATTTAGTAAATATTTTTACATTTTATATGTAGAATGAAAATGAAAAGAGTAAGAACGAAACGATAAACAAACATGTTTTAAAGACTGGTTTTTTGTACACTTTAACTTGAATAAGCATGGTATACTGATTATACTGATTATGTAAATGAACTTAACGAAATGTCAACAAAGGTCCTTCAGTTCCCCCTTAGATTTATCCCAATCGCATGTAGTCAGAGACTACTGGATGCACAGTTGATGGGTTTCTATCCCTTCGATCCTGATCTTATCAAAGCGAAAGAGCATTTCAATCCAATCATTTGTCAGCTGTTACACAAGTAGGCGGCTCTACATATTAACCAACCAACTAATGACCAATTTTTTGTGAGATTTATGTTTCTTAGGCACTAAACCCGACTTAGACTAAGCTAATATATAATATGTACGCTCTAGCAGGCTTGTAAATTCTCATACGGACAACCGATGCTTCATCTGTAATATAACGAACGAGAGAATCATATTATTTCGATACCAATTATGGGAGTAACTATGCATTTTAACTGTTGCAAAAACGAAAGTAAAAACACATAAATAGCAAACTATAGATGGATATTTCTATATACACATTATGTACATAATGTCGCAGCCAAACGAGGAAGCTTAGTCAACAGAAAATTACGAGTAATCAGGAGTTCTACAAATTAAAAACCAGCACACAAGACACTTTTCGAGCAAATGAGGAAACCTTTCCGCGACTAAACTACCTTCACACATTTAACTAAAGTAAAAACGAAACGATAAAACAACAGATTATCTAATTGATGGTGTTATATGCAATTTATAAATGTGATGAATGTCAAAGTTAAGAGTATAAGCCATTTAAAAACAAACAAAAAAGAATATTAATAAAGAGATTCGGTAAGAGAGACAGAGCTGAAATGTAGCGAAACCTTACACAAGTAAGCAAAGCATGCCCACGATTTTAGAGCTAAGCATATAACTAGATCAAGATAAATATTACCCCAGAGGCAGACCATAGATTTTAAAGACACAGGCGGTAGGGACTCTCTCCCAGCTTATAAAAAAAAAACAAAATAATGGTATATATATATAGAAATATATGTATATGTATGGTACACCTAAGCTAAGCGTAAGCCAATGAGAAAATGGAAATTATGAAGCTAAAGATAGACAAGGATAAAGAAGCGTCGAAATAAAGAACACATCAAATTGCAACAAGAACAACTCTTACCCCTTAGCTGGGCGCTTGTGTTTCCACGCTGAACTCCACTTGCATCAATCCGAAATGGCTGCGGGGCAGGATTTCCGGCGTCCAGGTGAGCAGCACTCCATTGCCGGCCTGTTCTTTCGGTGCCATTTGGAAGACAATTTTTGCCATGTACAGCCTCAGTCTGGAGTAAGTCAAACGCTTTTTACCAGAACCCTCGCTAACCGGTGGACGCACATAGGGCACAAAATGATGGCCATCCGGATGACGCTCAAAGGCACGCTCCAACTGCAGTTCAATCTGTGGAACTCATACTTTAAATAGGTCTCCTAAGTTTGTATTATTTTGGTACCCACATTTGCGGTGCTGAAGATGCGTTTGACAGTGTGCGAGGACGTAAAGTGCCAGGTGTATTTGGTAAGGCCCTTGTATCGGCCTGATTCTATCACAGTTACCTTATCCAAGGGGCGGCGCTTAACTCCCGCACTAAAACACTTGCAAAAGTGCGAAAATGTGTCCTGAAATGAAGTTAAATATAATATAAAATATAAATATTTTACAACCTTCCTTAAACCTTTCATGTTTTTATATGTTTTTATGCATTTATTTCGATTTGAAAGTTTGAAAGTTCAATATCATCTCACCTTGTGCACATGAAAGCTTAGTTGCACCGAGCGCTTTGTGATCCCCGGCGGTGTTTCCCCGGGTTCTAGTGCGTCGTTTAACAGCTCAACCACGTGATCCAGCCACGCGGAGTACGCCAATGCCGGCTGAACGGATGCCTCCACGCAGGGAGGATCCACGACCTGAGTTGCTGCCGCCACAACTGGATTATTCACAATTAGCGCTCTTTTGGCCGGCAAAGGCGGTTGTTTTCTGGACTTCACTTCGGTCACGATCTCCGAAGCCTTGACGGGAGCCGCCTTCTTAACCATCGCAATGGTAGCCAACTCAATGGGCAGCTGATCGGTTACCACCGAAGGCGAGGCCCCCGAAAAGATGGGAGGAGCGGCCAGGATGTTGTAGGGCTCACTGATCAGCGGCAGGTCAATGTCCTCACTGCTTAGGTCAATCTGATCCGTTGGCTGGAACTGGTCCATCAGCTCGATATTGCAGTCCGTGAGCTCGATGGGCTCTGCATAGACATCGCAATTGGACAGCAGCTGCGAATCGTTGGCGTAGTGGATGAGGGCACTGCTGGCTTGGTTTGAATCGCTGTGGCTGGTGGTGGCCGCCGCCTGCATATTGTCCAGATTAAAGGCGGCGTCGGACAGATCCGGCAGGGGAAGCTGAAGGGAGTGAAGTTTGGAATGAAGTTGATATACAATTATCTAACTTTACTCTTGGTACTCACATCCAGCTGATCGCCAAAGACCAGAATGTCCACCTGAGGATCGAAGTCATCGTCCTCCATGTGCAGGCTCAGTCGCAGATCCTCGGCGGCGCCATCTCCGAGAGGAGTCTCTAGCTGCGATGGCATCCAAAAGGACTGCAGGCCGCTGGTGAAGTGCCCGTAAACCCGTTTGCCGTGCGGCGAGCTCAGGATGCCCGCCAGGACGAGCAGCAGGTGGTCGCAGATCTCGTCCTGCATCACCAGAGAGTTGTCCGGCTCCACGATAATCTTCAGTTTCCGGCAGGCGCAAGCATAGCTAGCCGCCGGCTTCCTCTTGGAGCCATTGGCCAGGGCGGTGACGTGCAGTCGGCCAGCTGGGCAGGACTCGGAGCGTTCGCACTTCACCACAAAGGTAGTGGCATTCAGCCGCTGGACGGCCGGCAGGTGCTCCTGCTCCTCGGCGTACTTGTACAGCTGCCAGAGCTGCTGCTTCTGCTCCTGGCTGATGTTCAGATTCCACAGCACCTCGCGGGACACGCTGTAGGCCTGGGCCTTGGGAAACTCAGGGCCCAGTTCGCGGCAGGTCTTGACGTGCACGCAATCCTCCGTGGCCTTCACGCCCCCCTTGTGGCAGGACTCCACGTAGCACACCGCCTTGCTGGACACCACCGCGGCATCCGGCTGCAGGGACACGGTCACCTCCTGTATGACCACAAAGTTTCTCGGCTGCTGTTCCTTCTCCTTGGATCTCAGCGAGTAAACCGTGGACCCTGGTCGCAGAGACACCAATTGCACAGCGTCAAGAACATTCCTGCGCTGCGGGCACTGGATGTTCCGGCACAGCTGGGCCCGATTTCCGTTTAGAGCACCGCAGTGAACACACTTCCGAACGCCCCGCATCGTTTTTCGCGAACTTTTTCCGGAGAAAACATACGGTTTTTCTTATTTTTTTACTACTTTTACCGGCGAACAATTGTTTACATTTCCCGCGCGAACAGCTGACTATCTGGCTATCGTTATCGCTGTTTTCGATTTCCTAGGTGCTGACTGGAACTAGCCAAAAACCAATGGCTAAGATGGCGGCACTGCGGGCAGTCATTGGGGATATTCCCGTACATATGTTTTTTGAATGTCCGCCAGCCCTGCGCCGGGTCTTATCGATAACTTTGTATAAATTACGGAAATCGGTTATATTTATGTTTTCTGAGCTTTAAATTTTGGAGTTTATTTTGCATAAACGAGATGTCGCATCCCCTGGATGCCCAGCAACCGCGCGTTCGCAAGTACCCTTTCGTGGGCATGCGAATTTCCGATCACTCCATACTGGACACCATTGAGGGACGACACAATTGCCGGCTGTGCCACCGTTCGAGGAAGTTCTTCTGCTACAGTTGCTACATCCCCGTCGGCGAACTGGCGGATGTCCTGCCACAACTGGAGCTGCCCCTGCTGGTGGACATTATCAAGCACAAGAAGGAGATTGACGGCAAGAGCACGGCCGTGCACGCGGCCGTCTTGGCGCCGCAGCACGTGCGAATCCATACATTTCCGGACATCCCGGACTATCGAAAGGAGGACGGGGTCGTGCTGATCTTTCCCAGCGCCAAGGCGGCCACAGTGCCGCAGCTCTTCGAGCGGAACGTTCAGCTGCAGATAGGCGACAACTACGGCCTGCCCAAAGGCCACCACATGGGAACCATGCTGCGCCGCCGAATGGACGAGGTGGAGATCCAAGAGGGCGTCGACAAGCCGGTGCAGGAGGTGCGCTGCTGGAAGCTGGACAACCTGCCCATCCGCCGGGCCGTCTTCATCGACAGCACGTGGAACCAGAGCCGCGGCATTTATGCCGATGAGCGAATCCGAGGCCTGAGAACGGTGGTGCTGCAGAACCGGCTCTCGCAGTTCTGGCGCCATCAACGCGGCAGTCCGCGCTGGTACCTGGCCACCATTGAGGCCATCCACCAGTTCCTCCTCGAGGTGCACATCAACGCCTGGGGCCTGAGCGCCAATTACCGCGGCCTGGACAATCTGGAGATAACCGAGAGCTTCCATCGGCTGGCCGAACCGCTCAAAGTGGTGCCTGCGCCGGCGGCGGAGGAGATGGCGGACCGGCAGTCGCCGTACAACGGACAGTACGACGACCTGCTCTTCTTCTTCGCCAACATGTACGATCTCATCCACAAGTACTACGATCACAACGAACTCATAGCCTATCGCCGTCCCATTTAGTTATAGTATATATTCTTGGATAGAGTGTGAGAAATACACGATTTACGCCTAACTAGGACTACTACTTCTTTTTCTTCTTGCCCTCGTCACTGGACTCGGAGCTGGGCGATGACTTGCCGGAGGAGCCATCCGTTTGGATAGGTTTCTGCCACTTGAGGGCGTTGCGACGGAACAAGGGCCACGGCGGAATGGTGATCTATGGGGTTTTAGGGAATTCATTTAAAAGGATTCCAGATGGGAAAAAGCCCGTTGACACTCACCAGGGAGGAGAGTAGGAAGCCCACTCCCAGGATATACACAGTTTGCGAAAATTGCTGCACAACAGCTCCGTAGATCAGGCCGATAACGCCGAAAACTGTGATGATGAGCCGGGACCAGCGCTCTGCCTTTCCCTGGCCCACAAAGTCCTGCGGTTTAGAGGCTTATTAGAAATACTTTATGGGCTAATTAATATCCTTCAAGCACTCACCATGTGCGTCTGTATGTCCAGCATTTTGTTTGTAAGATTATTTGTTAATGGTAGCTACTTTTTCACGTAAACAAATTCGGGGATGCGGCACGTCAGCAGTAAGAGTTGTTATCGATTAGTCGATTTACAGAGGTGTCAGCATTGGTTACTCGATTTCAAGATGGGTAAGCTATCGGTTACTGGAGAACACTATTATCGAATATTATTTTTATTTTTTGAATTCCTATTAACTTACTTATTTAATCACTTTTCAATTTCTATTAAGACGTATTCGTATCTAACTATAAATGTAAAATTCCCTAATATTTTTAAATTTTTAACTAATATTTATATTAAATAACATTATTGACACTTTTAGCCTGCCATTTCTTATCTACAGGTGTGTACCCAGTGTGTTTTTAAAAATGTAAAACAGATCAAATAAAGGCCTTAAACGGATCATGTACCAATTTTGTTTTACCCAAAGGAATATATATATTATATTGTGTTTTGATTATATTTGTTATCTGAAGAACAAAATTTGATAAAACAGGTGGTAAGAATTGAGCAATGTTTGGAGGTTCTTGTGAAATAAATGCAGTTAATGTAAACAAATCGATTATATCAGACTAAGCAGACGCGAACAGACGACATTAATAATGTACAAAAAAGTGGTTTGAGTATTTGTGTTTTAAGAGTTAAATATTACAATTTTTATGGAATTATAATTTTATAGGAAAATTCTTAGCAACAGGTCTAATAGATCACATAATAAATTTATTAAGTTCCATTGAAGTATTAGTAATATTTCTGGTTTTCTATTTTAGATTCAGAAGAATGGCATTATCCCAAAAGTATTCAAAAAATGTGGCCACCGTGCTCCTGTGCCGTGGAGCTAGCTTCCCCATCCAATCCCAGTGGAATCGCGGTCATAAAACCATGACCCTCCATGATCCCAAGGCGCAGAAGTCCGTCCAGCGGTACTCTCCCTTTGGGGGAAATCAGAACTCACTGGGGGAGTGGACAACGGCCCGACTGGATGATATACTGAACTGGGGCCGCAAGGGCTCCATGTGGCCCATGACCTTTGGCCTTGCCTGCTGTGCAGTCGAAATGATGCACATGGCCGCCCCGCGCTATGATTTGGATCGCTTCGGAGTGCTCTTCCGGGCCTCTCCCCGCCAGGCGGACTTGATGATTGTAGCCGGGACACTGACCAACAAGATGGCACCGGCGTTGCGAAAGGTTTACGACCAGATGCCCGAGCCCCGGTGGGTCATATCGATGGGCAGCTGTGCCAATGGCGGTGGCTACTATCACTACTCCTACTCGGTGGTCCGTGGCTGCGATCGAATCGTTCCGGTGGACGTATACGTCCCGGGATGTCCGCCCACCGCGGAGGCCCTCTTGTACGGAGTTTTGCAGGTGCAGAAAAAAGTGAAGCGCATGAAAACGGTCCAGATGTGGTACAGAAAGTAAAAAATTTCTAATATTGCTAATTACTGATTGCTAAAAAAACAGTTTACAAAAAGCAGGGAAATTAAGTATAAACATTGTTAATTAAACATTATTATCGATGTTCTGAAATCAAATTAAAAGAATATAGAAAGTATGCTAAAAATTATATTAAAAAAATGTAACTGAAATCCATAGCATACTTTTGATTTTTAAACTCAAAACAGTTTCATTGCAATAAAATAAAACTGCCAAATGTTTGATCTATAAGCATAATACTGTAATGATTCGTTAACAAATAAATAAAACAAAATATAAAAAGTATTGTCGTGATTTAATTAATCGTTCGGCGTTGCTCAGACATTTATTTGTACAATGTGTTTTGATGGCGGTTCGAACCGTGGACGTAATCGATGTGTGTTTCTTCTAATAAATAAGTGGCGCTTCGTAAGGCTACGATTAAATATATAAGGCGAATGTGCGTGGGGAATGTCTTAGTTTATGCTTCATCCATTCCAAAATATTAGGTTGGCATTTTTTTTCCAGTTCCTAAGGACCTTGCTCAGACTCTTTGCGCTTTTGTGCGGCGCAGGTTCACAATATTGATCACACAGATGGCCAGCCAGGCGAAAAGGGCCAACCAGGCGAAGACCAGGGTGAAATACAGACATGCAGCGGTATTAATGCGTCCATAGCGCCTCCGCTCATACGAGATACTCTCCACCAAGTAGTCCATAAAGTCGAAAACGGCGGCACACGACAATCGGGACTTGATCACGGGCACAATATTGCCTACGCCCTGGATTTCCTTTAAAAGCGACTCCCTGTACTGTTTGCAGGTCACCTCAAATCCATCGGTGAATATGGCAGAGTAAATCAGCTGATAGATGGCCATGATCACAGAAATGACGGTGGCCGGGAGCCCTGCCAAAGCAAAAATAATACATTTTACTAAATGTCCTGTTAAATTGTGACAAGAATACTCACAATAATACGGGGAGAGTCCATCGGGTGTGAGTTCCGACTCAGTTGTTACCACGATCATGTCACCGGATCTGTTAAAAAATATTAAGGATGATACAATACATAAATTTAAGCTAAGTACTCGATCTATATTAAAAGAAAGTGCTAAAAGAATTCTATATGAGCATTCAAGGTACAAATTTCTCAATTCTTCTCCCGAGCGATCTTATTTACTTCCAACTGTCTTATTTGGCTATTTCATTACTCATACGCAGCGTGGTCACTATTAGCATAAGGCCTAATTAGACGTCTCATCTTGAGAAACGAATGTGTGTCCCGGTTAACCGATCGATTAACCCACTTGACCCCCAGAGACAGTCGCGTCGGAATTGGAATTAGAATGTCCGGATCTCGAATAACCACTCACCGCTGCCTGATGGTGGCCGTGCCCGCCTTGGGCTTGCCCCGCCCGATGCACATCCGATATCCGTGGTAGACGCCGAGCACGACGGCAAAGAGCAGCGGCAGCAGCAGCCCATAGGTGGCGTAGTGGCAGTAGGCGATATTGCCGCCCTCGAAGCTGTTGTAGGTGCTCCGGCCATGGAGGACGCAGCCGCAGTTGGTGTCCGGACAGGCGTTCAGGACGTAGCGCCAGTGAGACCAGGCCACCGCTGAGGTGATGCAACAGACCACCGAAGTCACGATGGCCGTGGGGTACAGAAAGGAAAGAGCTCGCTCCGCGGAGTACGTCATCTTGGGGTCTGAATTAAGAATTCAAAAAATGTAGCATAATTACTTGCCTGCAATCATATTTTCTTTCTTTCATAAAAAACAATTCTTAAATATTCCTATCTTGATAATTTTGAAATTCGTAATTATTAATTCCATCTTGGGATTCAAATTGGCTTGGACTCAATTAATCGGGCATTTTCGAGATCTGTAATTCCACCTAATTGTAATTGCACCTAATTTGTTTATGACAAATGCTCAGGGGGGTCTTGGGATTGGTCAGGGTTGTCTTTTTCAATTTAGTGTACTGTTCTCTAATAATTGAAAAATTGTACAAAATGAAAGATACAAATCGAATAGACAAAGTTATAATTTAAATTAAAAAGCGTAATCAAAAACGTCAAAATAAATAATAAACAAATTTATAAAGAATAAAATTCAAATGAATAAAGAAAAAATCATAATAATATATTATTAATAAAAATATTTCGTATAAAATTCATAAAATATTTAATTCATTCTTTCCATATTTATAAATAAATTTGTTTTTTTAACATTTCTTGTTTTATCAAATGACAAATTTATTATTTGTAAATACTTATCAGAACACATGCTTTCAGGGAAAATTAATTAATTTGTATAATAATGAAAGTAACATTTTTTGTTTTTTAATCGCGTTCTTTACTACATCAAAAGTTCATCCTTTAAAATGTAAAAATATTCAATTTTAAATAAATAAAGTACTTTTTGTAAATGATAAATACATGCGTATAAAAATTATTTATATTTTCAATAAATAAGAACTATTTTGTATGCATTTTCTAATATTATATTTTTTATTCTCTTTTCTGGGCGTCTCTCTCACTCTCACTCTCTATGTGAAAACTCTCTCTCTCAACACACACACACGCAAACAAACTGGTTGCAACTTGCAACGCGCACTGTACCAAATATAAACAAACATTTATGTCTTCTTTTCTTCAATTGGTCAGCTCACTAAGTATTACTTTTTGTTTATAAATGGTTAGTTTAGTAATTTAAGAGCCACATTAACCACAGAAACCCGAATAAACAACTCCCCTGCTGACACATGCACGCACACAGGCGCAGTAGAGGGCACACCTACGGTTATCGGTATCGGCGCTAGCGGGAAACAACAACAACTGGCTCGTTGAGCGGCGGAGAAAAGACTGAAAAAACGGTTGTTATGGCGATGGCTTCTGATCAGAGCCAGTGTTGCCCACAAAAAAGAGCTAAATGGAACTTAATATCTGAAAATTAGCTAACATTATTAAATAATTAATGAAGGTTACTGTTTTTTAATTCTTTAATGGCTTTTTACTGTAAAAAACCCCTGATTTGTTAGAAATTAAAACTGTATATGCGATACGGATTCAAAGCTAGTGTTGGCCAATTCTGCTATTTTTTAGCCAGCTGTTTGTCGGCTTCTTTTATTACGGCGGATTTTATTTAAATGAATTTAAAGGCAAAAAGGCAAGTGGGTTATGTAACTAAAATTGTATTTATAACTTGAGTAACTATCAATAAGACAGGATATTCTAGCGAAAATGGAAAATAATTGTTAAAATAATTTTAGTTGTAATATATGAATACATCGTAAAGTTTACGAAACTAATTTTGTTGCAAATTAAGTAAGGAAGGTCTTTTCTATCCATAAAATTTTATATTTTTCTTGTTGTACATTTTTTGTTCATTTCATTATTTAAAATACGTCTTTATGCCCCTACAAGTTAATTAGTATTTTACTTGGTACCTAAAATATTAACTTGCTCATAAGTAACGTTTTGTTTTTTAGTTGTATTTAATATATGTATAACATTTAATGCGGCTCTATAGTTTCCTAGAATTTATGCACTAACAATGTTATCAATGTCAGTTCAGTGGAACTATGATGCAGAATAGGCATTTTTTTTATGTCTTGACTCAGCGAAAATATACGAATATTGGCCTATAAATTCGAATTTCATCGGGACGAATTCACTACTCGCCGTCTGACTATGGGATCACCGATATTCTACACGCTCCTCATCGCCATTTACTGCCTGGCTGCGGTCAGGGATGCCCATGGAGAGTGCTGCATCACCGTGGAGGATGTGACCTTTACGGTGGATAGGGGCACCTGCTCATCGGTGGGTGGCTACGGAGGCTCCACCTGCGAAGTGCGGATCTGCGCCGACGGAGTGGCCCAGGTGGGCAGCTTTTGCGGAAGGGGTCCTTGCAACTTTTTTGGCTGCAACTGCGACTACGGATGTTTGACCGGGGAGTGGACCAAGAGCTTTGTGGAAAGAAACAAGGAATATGGAGTTAGAATTCTCCACTCCCATAAGTTCCCTTAATACAAGAGAGTTACAAAAACTGTTGAATAAACCAATTATATGTATTTGGTAAATTATGTAACTGAAAAGATTGTTCTCATACTTGTTTAATTTTTTTTTTAATAAATCAAAATTGTGAATGATAGTCTAGACTAGGCTTCAAGGCTTGAAAAATAAATATGTACCAGGACATCGAGGTTCCTGTTAACCTAACTTGCAATTTCAACTAATAATATGTCGGAGCTTCTTTTAGAAATACATATGTCAATATTGCGATACTTTCTTAGGGATTATTATTTTTGTGCTGTTTGTGCTGTTAAATTACTTAATAAGCAATTAAAAGAAATATATGTTTTTGAACTTATAAATTCCTTGAGGAATGGAATCATAACGCAAATACTTTCTTTTAGTATTTAAACCGATATGAAAATGAATACCTCGTGTGCCACGCCCCATAATTTGCCCCTCTTGTTGGCCGGGCGCCATCAAAGCAACGTATGCAGGTTACATCTGCTTGTCTCTCCGCCTTGGGATCGTCCCCGAATAACCCCTCCATGTCCATCGGAGCGGTCCGACCAACTAGCCGAGCGGATTTTGGCATTCTGCTGACCATTTTCCGCGGACGCCTGAGTTTCCTCAGTCGCCAGAGAGTTGTGGAGCCGTCAAGTGCGCGGAACGCTGAACTGATCGCCCAGTAAATGCGCTAGGATCGACCAATATCCGGCGGATACAGTAGCCAATTAGCAAGTAATTTGCCAGCGAAGAAGTGAATAAAATCATTTCAATTTGCCAAGAATTTCCGCAGCAGTCTCGTGGCGAAATTTTCGAAATTGCATTATTTTTCGGCGATTTTCGGGGCGTTGCAGCCACACAAATTGGCGACTAGAGCCAGGCGAACGGCCTATAAATAACCCAGGCAAAGGGTAAAACAAATTTTTGATGTGTACTCGTAAATTAAAAGATGAACAAAAGAAAAAAGTGTACACAAAATAAATTTTGCATAATTTCCCATGCCGAAATTTAATTTTGACGAACTGACTGCGGCAAGGCAACAAGTAAATGATTAATGGCATTTGTTCTTGCATTAAATTGTATTTTTAGAGTGTCTAACAGTTTGATTTGATTAATCATTAAAATGGGTAATTATGTGTCTTGTGCTGCTTTAACACTGAAAACGTATGACTTCGATTTTGACTTTTGCATGCTTTGTTCATTTAACTATGAAATCTACTAATTAAAAACATTAACATCCAGGGAACTTAAGCAAGTGTTGCTTAAACATTGCTATGTTTATTTTTATTAGTATAGTAGTATATTCAATATTTTGTATATTTATGAAATATGTGAATAGGTAAATATGTTAAAATATTTGAAGCAAAGCTTGTGCTGACAGCAAAAGTACTGCTTAAAAATATAAGCAGTGCTCAAATTTCTCATGCTGCTTCTAAAAAGATTTCTCAAGCAGTTATTGATTTCGGGGAACTGCTTAGGACAGTTAAATACATATCTAACTCAAATAATTAACTTAGATGCTGGGGAATCGTCAATACTATTTTTAAAGGAAAGCATGCCCTTAGGAGTGTGATATTTTTAAGAACCTTTCGGCATAAAAGATCTAACATCTGGTCGCAGTGCCACAAGGCCGCCCACCCTCACCGAATCGTAGATCTCATGAATGAATTGCATTTGCTACTTATAGTCGACAACACCATACACAAATCGGCATCTGCCTGTATATTTCCAAAACTTGGAATTAGCATTGATAGATAGAATCAGACTCACCCGGATCCAGAGCCACAAGAATACACCACAACACAAACATTTTCCCGGCTGACCTGACCCGAAGTGGTGTATCCTGCCATGGATAATTGGAATGTTTTGGCAGCGCAAACACAGGCGATCGGAGGACGCGACGATCCCAACGCGGCGGGAAAAACGCGACTGGTGAGTAGCATTCCATTTACTATATAGTAAACAAAACAAGCCCGGCCGATCGATGGCGTATATATAGAAAACTTGGCAAGCAAATTAAATGTTTTGAGATACATGTACAAAAAATTACACTAAAATAAAAATACATAATTTAATGTATTAGAAATGATAAGAATCATTCGCTTAAAGTATTTTGAAAAGGGTTCATTTAAAAGTAATCTATTAGAAAACACAGCGCTGTATATTTAAAATCATTATAATTACGGTCTAAAAGTATGCTACTAATGTATAATGTATATCACTAAAGACAAAGAATAGCATAGTTTTTTCCGCACATTTTAGAGATTTCAAATATCTACAGACTTTTTAAGAACTCTTTAAAGTAGAAGTTGGTTTTACTTTTATCTCCAGTTTAGATTTAAGAAGCGTAAACAATTTTTCCTCAGTTTATTTAATACTTCTTGGACTGCATGCAGTGGTTGCTGTTCTGGGAGAGTGCGTAAGTAGCGCGGGCCTGCGAACAGCTGATGATGGCTCCGAGACAGGTCTCTCGACTCTCTGCTGCCATCATTACTAGCGCTCGTCTATTAATAGGCGCCCCCTGTGATTCTCTTGAGTCGATTGCCTGGCGGTGGGTCGGTCTTTTGGAGAATCCGATGCGATCTCGACGGGATCTCCCACTCGCAGTAGCGCGAAAGTAGCTCAGTCCGACGGACATTCAGCTGGCAGGCCGAAAAACGCGTGGTGTTCCTCTGTTTTTTACCTATATACTTTTTATATAAGCAAGTGCTTTCGGATCCAATCCATATACAAGTGCAACACCTGGACTGAGTGATGGATATTTCTACGGATATCTGGGGTCAGCTGGCCGTCGAGGCCTCGCAGGTTTACCTGTCGGATGGCACAGTTCGCAGCCCTTTTGCCGATACAGTAAGGGTTCTATGAGGCTTTACTTATTCCTTGCTCTTTGTCTGGGAGAGAATGGCCCCAACGAAAGAGAAATATCTACAAAATAATATAAATGAATTAATACAACAAAAAAATATATAACATATAGACGCACATCACTGAGAGACGGGCATAAAGAGAATAAAAATATAGGGCTATAAGAAAGTAGACTTATTACTTTCTTATGCCCTAGAAAATCTCTTAAATTTATTCAAATTTATATTTTAACTAAATTTTTTCATTCAATTTTTCCTTGTACCCAAAATGTGTTTATTTCTTGACCGCAGACCATCGAGAAGCTGCCCGACAAGGTTCTTCTGCACATCTTCTCGTATCTGTCGCATCGCGAGATTTGCCGCCTGGCCCGGATTTGTCGCCGCTGGCGCTCGATTGCCTACGATACGCGTCTCTGGAAGAATGTGTCCTTGCGCCCGGAGGTCTCCGGCCTGCATGTGGGTTCCCTGGAGATGCTGCTCCAGCTGATATCCGTGAGATTCGGGCCTACGCTGCGGTACATTGAGCTGCCCATCGAGCTCATCACGCACACGGTGCTCCACGAGCTGTCTGCCAAGTGTCCCAATCTCACGCACATGCTGCTGGACTTCTCCACGGGTAAGTTTACTTTGATTTTCGCATTATGGTATTATAACAATATATATTTTAGCTATGCAACTGCACGACTTCAGCGAGATGCAAGCGTTTCCCACCAAGCTGCGCTACATGTGCATTTGCCTGTCGGAGGTCATCTTCATGGAAGGCTTCATGCGGAAGATCTACAACTTCATCAACGGCCTGGAGGTACTGCATCTCATAGGCACTTACGAGAAGTGCGAGGAGGAGGAGGAGGAAATCTACGAGGTTAACTAAACTATTCCCATTAATGTTATATAGATATTTACTATACCTTTATTTCCCACAGGTTATCAACGTGCACAAACTGAAGTCGGCTACGCCTAATCTGCGGGTGATTAATCTGTATGGAATCAACTTCATCGACGACTCGCACATCGACGCCTTCAGCTCCAACTGCATCCAGCTGGAGTGCCTGGCCGTGAACTTTTGCAACAAGGTCACCGGATCCACCCTGAAGACCCTCATCCAGAGATCGAAACGTCTGACCTGCCTGCTGATGAACGGAACCAGTCTGAAGTCCGAGTTCGTGATGCAGGCGGAGTGGGACAAGTGCGCCCTGCAGGAGCTGGACATCACGGCCACGGATCTGTCCACCGAGTGTCTGGTGGATATGCTGACCAGGATTCCCAGCCTCAAGTTTTTGTCTGCCGGCCAGATAAATGGGTTCAACGATAGCGTCCTCAAGCAGTGGATGGAGTCGGGCACAACGAGGTGAGTGAGTTCGGTGTCCTATCCTGCCATATCGATATGTATATAATCAAGTCGTATCAAAATCGGGTAAAAAATATAGAACCATTTGATAATTCTAATTGTTTTTAAATATAAAAATATTGCGTTTATCGCTACATAATCGATTTTATTCAAAATATATCAAATGTTTCTTTATTTCTTTGTATATATACTTTAATACTCTTTTCGGGTTACTACAATATCAGTCAGAAGCCCAAAACACACAGTGAACAGTGAAGGAGTCATTTCCGACCCTATAAATCATATATATTCTTGATCAGCATCAACAGCAGAGTCGATCTAGCCATATCTGGTGTAAAAAAATTTTTAAAATTTTTTAAATATTTTTTAGTGGTTAATTATTGAAATCGTAAACAAAAAAAATTTAAAAAAATTAATTTTAAAATAAATTGAAATTCAGTACGCAGTTTCATTAGCATTATAAAAACTAACTCAGGACAGTTTTCCGAATTGAAATTAATGCATTTTTAGCCTAGTTATTAAATTTATAAGATTTCATTTTCCAAAAAATTATCTTATAAAACGATGGATACATTTTTAAATTTGAATACTCCTTTCGGGGTATTATAATATCAGTCAGAAGCACAGAACTCAGTGAAGGAGTCATTTCCGACCCTATAAATCATATATATTCTTGATCAGCATCAACAGCCGAGTCGATCTAGCCAAGTCTGGTGGAAAAATAAATTTTTTAATTTTTAAAATATTTTTAAGTGGTAAAATTATTAAAATCGTAAACAAAAAAATTGAAAAAAATTAATTTTAAAATAAATTGAAATTCTGTATGCAGTTTTATTAGCCTTATAAAAACTAACTCAGGACAGTTTTCGGAATTGAAATTAATGTATTTTTAGCCTAGTTATTACATTTTTAAGATATCATTTTCCAAAAAATTATCTTATAAAACGATGGATACATTCTTAATTTTTAATACTCCCTTCGGGGAATTATAATATCAGTCAGAAGCACAGAACTCAGTGAAGGAGTCAATTTCGACCCTATAAATCATATATATTCTTGATCAGCATCAACAGCCGAGTCGATCTAGCCAAGTCTGGTGGAAAAATAAATTTTTTAATTTTTAAAATATTTTTAAGTGGTAAAATTATTAAAATCGTAAACAAAAAAATTGAAAAAAATTTATTTTAAAATAAATTGAAATTCTGTATGCAGTTTCATTAGCCTTATAAAAACTAACTCAGGACAGTTTTCCGAATTGAAATACATGTATTTTTAGACTAGTTATTAAATTTTTAAGATTTCATTTGCCCAGACGAGTCGATCTAGCCGTGTCTGGTAGAATATTGTTATTGTTAGGTATATAAAAACAAAAAATTTGCCACAATTTGCAAATTTCAACATATTTTCATATCATTTGAAATATGACCATTTTGTATTTATTGTATGACTATTACTCTCATTACTTTTTAAAAAATATATAGTACATATATGTAGCTGGCAAATTTAAATAAAAATATTGACCGTCTGGCTGGATGCTTTCAAATATTTTATGAAGTAAAATAATAATGCTGTCTGCGAACCACCACCTCGGGATGACTAAACAGAATTGTAAAGTTCTTTGCTTTCTCGTAGGTCTACAAAAAAATACCCAAAAAGCTATGACCCATTAACCTCGAAGGGTTTAAGTCCCCTATTTCAAAGTCTACGCCCCTGATTAAGCCCACTCGGACTCCAATTTATTTATAAATTTATTGTTTAACATGTGCCATGTTTCGGTAGCAATCATGTTTTAGCCACAAGGTAATTATGTCGCACACCAAATTGTATTCTGTAAGTTGTATTCTGTTTGGGGTTTCTCGTTTCGTTTTTTTAACAACATCTTTGAACTTAGGGCCCTGTGTGGTGCGTGTGTTTTTATTTATATATATAATTTAATTTTACAACAGAGGCTTGTGCTGCTATCAGGCCGCTGTGTCATTTTTTTTATGGGTAATGTCTCGGTCAACGCTTAAGCAGTTCATATACATATGAGGTTTGTGGCGGGCATTAAAAACGCTCGACGCATTCGCCTGTCGGCTTAGAACGCGTTCAGAAGTTCGGCGCTCGTGAACGGATAAAGAAATAGGTTTATCAGAGTGTTTTAATGAGTTAAAGAATCCTCAAAGAATGGCTAAACTCACCCATATACTCTGCCTTTGCCTAATGGTGCTTCTGGCCTCTGCAAACCGTCGCATTCGCCGTCAGAATCGCTCCCATCAGCTTCTGGCCGATATAGGCGTACACCTACAATCCTGGAATCCCCGGGCCTTGCAAAACGGCATCCAGCAATATACTTCTATTGATCGCAGTCTGAGGCATCTATTCCTGGGCACCCGACAGATAACCCTGGGCTGGGCCCTGGGCAACATCGAGGCGTTGAGCAGCCGTGGAAGGCGCGAGGGCAAGATCCAGGAGAGGGTATCCAAGAAGGTTGCCTTTCCCTGTCCCACAAACAACACACGTTCTCTAAATCCACCCACTTCGATAGAGCAACTTCGTCCTGGCGATATAGACATTATAGCTGCCTTCGGTGACTCGCTTTCGGCGGGCAATGGTATCCTTTCCAACAATGCCATGGATGTGATCAATGAATTTCGCGGGCTCACATTCTCCGGCGGCGGCCTGGCCGACTGGCGACGCTTCCTGACGTTGCCCAACATCCTGAAAGTCTTCAACCCGAAGCTGTATGGCTTCTCGGTGAGCAATAGTTTGGTGGTCAATCATCGCCACTCCCGCCTGAATATCGCCGAACCGATGGTCATGTCGCGTGACCTGCCCTTCCAGGCTCGCGTCCTCATTGACCGGCTGCGCCGTGATCCCAACGTGGACATGAAACGCCACTGGAAGCTGCTGACGGTGTATGTGGGCAACAACGATGTCTGCTCGGATCTGTGTCACTGGGACAAGCCGGAGTCCCTCCTGGAACAGCATGCCGCCGATATGCGGCAGGCCTTCCGTTTGCTGCGAGACCATGTGCCTCGCCTGCTGATCAACCTGATCGTGGTACCCAACATCCAGGCCGTGCTGTCCAGCATGACCCAGTTGCCGCTGCAGTGCTTCGTGGTGCATCGCATTGGCTGCCACTGTCTGGTGGATGATCGCCTGACTAGCAGCCAGTTGCGCGAGCGCCAGGAGACACTGCTCCGGTGGCAGCAGCTGGACTTGGAGGTGGCCCGCCTGCCCGAGTTCCATCGCGATGACTTTGCCATTGTGGCCCATCCGATGCTGACCAATATCACGGCGCCCAAGCTGCCCGGCGGTGGCACCGACTGGCCTTTCTTCTCGCACGACTGCTTCCACTTCAGCCAGCGCGGACATGCGATCCTGGCGAACATGCTCTGGAACAGCATGTTCCTGCCCGACGCCCTCAAGCCGCGACCCACCAAGATGCCGGAGCCGTTTGAGCAGCTCGTCTGCCCCAGTCGGGAGCAGCCCTTCTTTGTGGTCAGGCCCAGTTGAAGGTCGTCGGCAGGCGGGTTGGGATACCTTTGAAGAGTACAGGGGGAACAATGTGGTATACCAAAGAGCACTTCAATGAAGCGGATATTTTGCGGACACTTATAGTGTTTCGATTAACTATTTATGTAATTGGAATTCGCTTTCATTTACTTAGAGAAGTTCAAGTAAATAACATAACACTTCATTTTTGTAACCGAAATGAATTCATTACTGTTGTGAAATTAAATAAAAATTTCAAATAAAAAGGGTATTTCCTTTCTTGTTTTTCATTTATATAACTTTGATATATTAAACTGAATATCAATAACCGAAACAAATTAAATATCGCGTTATAATTACTATATATCAAACTTTCCATTAAATATTTTTACGATTTCAATAAATCGATTATTTCTGTATTAAGTTATCGGTTAATTTTAAATTCCGCATAAATTCGTTAATTAAGTAATTCTAACCCCTCAAATATTTCATGCTAGATCCCTGATCTCCCTGGACCTGGACTCCTCGGACAACATCACGGATGAGGGCCTGCTCAAGTTCGTGCAGCGCCAGGGGCACCAGCTCAGCGCCTGCTGCCTCTCGGGAATGCCCCACATCACGGACCAGCTGTGGATGAGCATTCTGCCGCTGCTTGGCAACTGCAAGTATGGATTAAAATGATTTATTTAAATGTATTACCTTAACCAAAACATTGACCTCTTAAGGATCATAGTCATGGGCACAGCTGAGAAACTGGGGGTTAACATCCATGTGGATCAGCTGATGGACACCATTGCCTCCAATTGTGGAAATCTGGAGCGTCTGGAGTTGCGTTGGGATCCGGATAACTTGCGGTTTTCCGACAAAAGCCAGAAAGCCATCGATATATTGCGTGTCAAGTGCCTAAAGCTGCGATGCATGGTGCTCAGGTGAGGACTTTGACTCGTATAAGCTTATTTTTCAACTAAAATTCCCGGCTTTCCAGCGATGGTCGTTACTATGAGACTGTGAAGGCCAATTTCGAGCGTGCCGATCGCATCACTGTAGTCCGTACCACAACCTGTTGCCGGGTGTCGCCGTATCACCTGCTGCGCAACTATAACGATTTGATTTTCAACTGAGATCGTTTGTGAGGTCCTTGAACTAGGGATGTACGTATATCGAGAGAACAAATTATTGTTATATACAAGATATAGTAAACTTTTATAAAACAAATTTAAAATTTTGAAAAATATCGCATTATAGGTGAAATTATCGACTTTTTGACAATACAGAATTCAATCGATTAATGTAGCGACTTCAGCATCGAAAATTATCAATATATTGATATTTTCTGCTATCCCTATTTCGAACCCGCCTGCCGTAGAAAAACGTAGATCTTTGAGGCCGATATATCAATGTTTATCTGTAGAAATCACCTAAAGCTTTATACCCTTAAGCGTGGAGATTCTACTATAAAATGCAGAGAGCTTTGGAGTTGTAAGGATTTGTTAAATTTCAGCCAAATAAGTTTAAATTTCGTTGTATGGTTGAATTATTGTGAATAAATATTTAAACCTTCATCGCAATTTTATTTTAATTATTGATTTACATCTCCAAAACTCACTGTTAATGTATATTTTTTAGACCCAAAGAAAATCCCCCAAAAAGGCAATACAATTGTTGTTTCTGTGTTTTTTGCTTAAATTAGACTATTCTCTGTTTGTAGTTTTCTGTATTTTCCGCTTCTTTTTCGTTTAATTATATTAAATCTAAATAAACGTACATAGGTGTAAATTAAATTAAAAAAACAAAACAATGATTTTTTTCCTTTTACATTTACAAAATTATACACATTTTTCATCTCAATTGATTTCGTTTTATTTATGTTTTTAACTAACTTTTTTTTTTACTTGGTAACTTGATTAAATCATTCTCAGACTTTACCACAAAATGTTTTTTTTTTTCTTTTACTGCTGGGTTCTTTTTTACACTGTTTTAGGGCTAAGTTTCTTTCTTTTTTTGTTTGTGTTTTTCAACGTTTTTGGATCAACTTTTTACCATAAACTTAACTTACATAGATCTCTGGTTCAATTATCGTCTCTTCAACTCGTTCAGGGCGCGCTTTTATAATTTAATTTAATTTAATTTAAGCATGGCTGCGTCTGACTGTGGCCTATGAGGATCGAAGGGTGTGTTAGGAAAAGAGAGAGAGAAGCATTCGCATTTTTACATAATGTTTATATTAGAAGTTCAAGAAGGTACGCCTATTGCTGTTCCTGGGACATACGGAACATGTGCGTTGTATTGCTGGCCGCCGCCGTGGCCACCGCTGCCGCCGAAGTGGCCGTTGGCGGTGGCGGCTGGGCGGATGTAGCGCTGATGTAGCTATTGGCATTACTACCAGTGGCGTTGGTACTGGCACTGCTCGCTACCACAGCAGGGGCCGACTCCGCGGCAGTATTGGCTCCAATCACTGACCCTGCTACTGATGTCGAGGATGTGGTGGCCACCTCCGGAACATCGGCTGCAGTCCGTTCCGGCGTGCGTCTTAGGGCCACTCCGCCAGCATCGTTGCCATCCTGCCAGAGATGATTATTTTAAATAAAAACCGTCCAGGAAAGGTTTCAGTACACTCACATCTCTTGGATAGATCCTAAGGGGCTGCTCTGCCTGAGCTCCCGCCACTGGCTCTGTCTCCTGGGCATTATCATCCCCCTTGTCCGTGTACATCATTATCTCGTGGCACAGAGGACAACGATCCTGAACGTACAACCACTTGCGTAGGCAAACACCGTGGAAGAAGTGCCGACACCGCGTTATCTTGGCCGAGTACATCTCCTGCAATATTTAAATTATATAATTTCTGTTCTTCATGATCGCCGGCTGACAATCTCACCTGGTAGCATATAGCGCAGACATCGTCAAAGGCCTGCAACTGGGCTGTCGTTGCCTCAGGCAGTGCGGAGATCTTGTGGACCGCCGAGCGGCGCTTCATGAACACCGACCATCCCGCCCGGGCCTCGCACCAAATGTTGAAGTAGGCATGGATGCACATCATGATCGCTCTGATGGCGCCGCCTGTAGCATTTTGGGCTATCAAGTTATAATTATCGATACACAAAAGAAATCAACCAAATAAACAAAAAACAAAAAAAAAGTACATGCACACACAAATGGGACGGAAATAAGGCTGGACAGACGCGGAACAAACATGTGGCCCATGAAAGCGATGAATCCCACCATTCACTCAATGAGTTTAATGTCAAAAGGATGCGGACGCCAAGCCACTTACCCGACTCGAAGATTAGGATCCAAGCACCGTTTATGAAGAGCAGGATGCCAAAGCAGAACTCAACCGAATTGCCAAAGGCCCGAACGTAGTACAGGTAATCGTCCAGCTTCTCCCAGAAGAACTGGCGACGTGCGTCCAGGAGGAAGAGCGTATAGGTGGCCAGCGAAACGAGCACCTGCAGGAAGATAATTCATTATTATTCTTATTGTATTGATTTTGTATAAAGGATAACCATAGATGAATATGGTCTTACCTTAACGATAACCTCAACCGAGAATGCAGTAACTGCCAGCAACCAGGTGGAGATGGATCGCTGTGACCAGAGGTAGTAAAGCAGGGAGACGGGCGTTACCACCAGAAAAGCGCACACGGTTAAAGCACGAACGTGACGCTTTCTTGAGGGATTCCGCGCCGCACTCAACGACATCAGAATGGGCGACACGATGTTGTGGAGGAAGTGCAGTAAGGCGGTCATAAGCAGGCATAGATTCCGGCACAGTCGCACAAAGCGCTTGTCCGGCGGCAGAGAGGTCAGGCCCGTTTGCAAAGCCAAAATGTAGAAGAGCACTGCCGACACAGTGCCCAGGGATTTCTCCTCATCATTGTCGTAGGTGAGCAGATACCACTGGAAGCCGCGACCAATGTAATGGCAAATCATCGAGATGACACCGGTCATGCCCAGTACGGCGGTAAGTGTCTCACAGCCATCGACTAGAAGCTTCTCGGTTGCTGGCATTAGTTCCAAGGGTTCCCCAGTTTCCTCCATGGCCAAGGCATAGCCGCCTTGAATGATTCTGTTTAAAGAGTTCATTATTAGATATTGTAATTTAATAATTGTTGTTGCAATGCTTTAAGAACTTTAGAGTACCTTTGTGTAGTGTACAAAATTAAGTTACTCTCATCTCTCACTCACCTGATGGTCCAGAAAACCCTCAACACATTGGGCACATTTAATCGCTGCCACTCGTTCTCGATCAGAGCGGACAGACCGAAGTTAGACACGAAATTCATGGCATATTGATACCCATTGTACACCGTCCGACTCGCCTCCATGGCACTGTGCATCAGCGTTATCATTGTGAGGATGATGGGCGTAAATCCAGCCACCACGGGCAGTTGTTGCACCATCTTCGGGGGTAGCGGCAGCATGGCCACTAGTATGGGACTAGCAAAGATGATGGGCATCGATCGCTGGAGCATATCATACCTCGGACCGAGATGGATATACGCGAAGAGCATGCCCATGAACCATTGGGCCATTAGGTGCGGTGCCAACGACATGACCACACCGCCCGAATCCAGTAATCTTGTGGTGTTCAGCGACATCAGGTCCTCCAGTATGCAGGGACTGCACTCCATCAGCGCCAGAGCACTCACGTTGGACCAGTAGGACAGAAAGGTGAGGCCGAGCGAGGTGAGAAACATGTAGACCATTACCAGGTGACGGGTCCAGAGCATAAAGATGCAGGCGGCTGAGAGGAAACCTGCAAGACATAAAGGTAATGAATGAGTCAAGTGCTACGCGTTGGCTTGGATTTAGTAAGTGGTTTTATTTTTTAAATGGGCGGTCAAAGTACACGCGCGATTAGCGGCCCTTGGAATTCAACGGTTTCGTCAGCGCGGGTCGCAAAGCAATGAACTTTTAAATACATTGATTTGGCGTTGGCCTCATAGCGAGAAAAACATAAATGTTATTCCATTTTCCCCAATCGATGCAGTACCAAAATATCTCAGAATACCATTAATATTCACATTGGTTTAAGAAATTTCAAATTATTTTGCTAGAAATTACAAATTACAAAGGCAGCATTTCACAGTAGCCACATTTAAAATGTATCATTCAATATAGGTAATTATAATGCAATAAATTTAAACAAAAGTCTTGTTAACTTAGCTATCTCTGACCATTACCTGACCTATCTAAACTCGTTATCATTATTTTAATCTATTTTCACAGATAACAGTCTTCTCTTTATATTTTCAAATTTAACCATGATTCGGTACTATTTTCTGCTATCTTTTTTCATTCCCTGCTTATTTTCTATAGCAGTCATAGTGATTAAAGCATTTCAAACCATGTGAAAGCATTTCAAACAGTTTCTTTCGATGGTGTTTCTTCCTACGTCAGAAGTTCTAGGAATATGTGTAGCTATGTAGGTTTGTATACATAATTAGGCAATCTATGGAACCTAGCCAGTTTTCATTATCAAGGAGTATTATCGATTTCCTCTATAAGAAGGTAAGAAGCAAAGGCAGAAGTAAAGAATATTAAAAATATCATCATTTTTGGATTCTGACACCTTTTCATAATTATACGATATAACGATATTGAGGTATTATTTTACGATATAACAACATTAAGCTAGTGAGTTATATCATTTTAATATAGGCGAAACTTGGTAAATAACTATGTATATAATGTAGCTTATAAGTAAATAAAGAGGAATTTTACTGAAATAGCAGAGAATTGAAAGTCATTTAAATGCACTCCACAAGTATGCTGTAAAATAATTAACCTGTCAGGGGAAAAATCAAGGAATATTAGATTTAGGTTCTGAACTAATTTTAAATGTAAAGCGCCTTCCGCGGCATCCCTGTAAATGAAATATATTAACTTTTAATAGGGGTTTCCCTTTTTTAAATGGAAGATAACTGAGTGGGTTTTTGCACTGACTGAACCAAAGACAGGCCACTGAATTGCACCTTGACCGAGGCTCCAATGGACTGACGTGTTCATTTAGGAAAACACCTTTAATGTCCCCGAAACCCATCCTGGGGCCCCCGATAGTGACTCACCAAACAGGCAGATGACAAACTTGACGGTGGTGATGCTGAGCACATCCGATAGCGTCTCATCGTGCGCCAGCTCGTTCATCAGCGAATTGAAGCCCGAGCTGAGTATGCCATCCGTTTGCGCCGATCTCGTGGCATTCTCGATGGTCTGTTCCAGGGCCTCCTGGGAGGCGACGGCGGCTGAGGTGGTGGCGTCACCGCCCAGGCCAAAGAAGGCCTTGATGCTGGCAAAGGGATCTTGGTCGGGATCCGTGGAGGAGGTGTCTGTCTGGGGCAGGGATTCGTCGGACGAAGAGGATGGCGACAACTTCTCCGGATAGAGCCGCGTGGGCAGGCCCATGCCGATCTTCAGGATCTCATCGATGACCATCACGGGGGGGACGCGCATCATGACGTCCACCAGACCCAGAACCTTCGTTCGCATGGACATTGTAACTGTCTGCTGATCCCGCGTGACTCGGCAATTTGTGGCCGCCTGGCTGCGCTTCCAGTTCCAGTTCCACTGCGATTCCAGCGACTTCCAATCTCTCAGTTTCTATACCTTCTCGCCGCCGCACGCATTTGTTGTGAGGAGTGTGGCCTTCGGGTCTTTCGATTTCGCAAATAACAAACCAAGAAAAACACAACACAACAAGCGGAATGATGACAGTGTACTTGCGCAGGTGTGCGTGCGTGTCCGTGTCCGTGTCGGTGTGCGTGTTTGCGTTTGTGTGAAAATATTTCAGATAGAAAAGGTAAAGAGGTAAAAGGTAAAAGGTAGGTTCGACGGCAGGTGGTACGTTTCGTCTTCAGTTTCTCCCTCGTTTGAGCGCTTCGCTGGGGCCTTGCTCGTTGCGCACGACTTTTCCTACAATTTTTCGCCCTTTACACTTTTTCACAATTGGTTTTTTGTTTTTCTCCTCTGCTTCTCCTCCTTCTTCTTGGTCGTCGCACCGCGGCTATCGATAGGCCTCGGCTATCGGTATCGGCTCCGTATTGACAGTGTTGCGAAACTCGTTTCGAAATCTATCGATAAGTAGTGCCATTCGGCGCGGTCGTTGCGGAATTCAAAATGGGAGAACTAATGGCGGGAAATACAATTTCATGTGCGCTTGTGCTCTGTGTGTGCGTTCCGGGAGGAAATACGAAAAATTTAAGTAAACCAAATTGACTGGAAATTCGAATTTTGAAATGGTTAGGGCTTGGCCTTCTTATTTTTTATTTTAGTATTTATATAGTAAAAATAAAAAAAGTAATAAATAAAATATCTTATTATTTGAAGTAGTCTCTGTAGTTTTCAAAATTTTCCTTACTGCCTTATATCTATTTATTTATATATTCATTCTTAAAATAATTAAATTTAATAACAATTTTCCTAGACTTCAAAGTAAATTATTATTATTATTAGACACAATGCCCACGTTTTGCTATTGACTTTCTTTCAAAATCACTTCCGTTTTCCATATTTCGAGCGAAATGTCTGCAGTATAATCGATTCCTAGGGTAAACATTTCCTGAATTCCTCCCAATCCGCATGTATCCCCGCGGAAAGTCATTTACGAGAGTTTCCTCAATTGTTCGGTCATTAACTTTTGCCATTTGGGACCTTAATTGTTGTTCTTTCTTGTTTGCGCCCCCTTCTCTTATGCAAATGCCTCCAATCGAGGCAATGCAGTCCGCATTTAGGGTTCGCGTTGCCCCAAAACGCAACGCTCGTAATTATGCGCAATTGTTTAGCGTTTAGCTCGTAGAGTTCAACTAACATAATTGATTTTTCATGCCGCGCCACAAGAATTTTAAACAAACTGCACACACGGGTCATAACAAAACAAAACACAGAAAAAAGGCAGCCGTTTGTAAGTCGAAGAATGCATGCAGGTCTCTCGATTTCTTTATTCCGAACTCAGGGTATTTGGGGTAACGCGATTTGGATTGCAAATAGGTCAAGTAGGCAAATACATAGATGTTTAGTTTTTTTTAGGGTTTTGCTTTAAATTCCGCACTTGGGGGTTTTGATTATGTTAAACAAATGTTGTAACAAATGCTAAAAAAAATTATGAAAAAATGTAACTGAGTACAAAGCATAAAAGTATAAAAATACTGTGCAAATTTAGTTTAAAAACAATGACTATTTAACTGATAAATATTTAATTTTGCTTAAATTAATTTTATGTTTATTTGTTTGTTTAAGTTTGTATTATTTTTAGTTTTTATTTATTACTATATTTATTAATCCTAATATAATCCTGTATTTTCTATATGTTTTTGTATTTTTTATATTCAATATTTTCTTTTGTATAAGTTGGTATAATTTTCGTAAACTTTGTGGCTATTTTATGTTCTGACAATATAAATATAAATTTGTGTATTTATTATATATTTTTAGAATTATAACAAGAGTATCTTGAGTTCTTTATTCCCTCCATAGCCCGCAGCTCCTCTAATTTGCATAGTTTTCACGAGGCTCTTGGTGCCAGCGCGTCGCATTGCATACTTGAAGGGGCAGCAAATTGCACAAATTACGCTAGGCAAACCATTTATTTTTTATTTTATTTTATTTCCTCCTTTTAGAGGGGCAGGCAAACAGTTAACACTCCCCGAGGCACTGGGGGCCCCCAATATGGGCCTCATATATTTAATGTAATCAGTGTAATTGTCATCGGCGAGACCCGGGAGCTCGATATGGTAGCTGGTTGCTGCTCCCGGACCGAGATCCTCCGATCCGAGATCCTCTCTCTTTGCAGTTCGCACGCATGGCAATTGTATAATTTATCGCTCCAGTTCTAATCGGCGGAGCTGTCATTGAGACAGCTGACCAGGCTCGGGATTCGGATTCGGAGCGGAAGGCCGGTAGCTGCCTGCGGTGGCTGGATCTCGGGGGAACGATTTAATTCGCTAACCATATAAGTCGGAAATTTGTACGTTGATTAACGCGCCAATCGTTTTACACAACAACGTACAAAGTGTCGATGGTCGATGGTCTCCATGTCTCTCCAGCTCACCACTTGGCCCCAGTTTTTTCCGCGTCTCCAATCGCAGGTTTCATTTTCCAACGTCTATGTGTGATTTCATTAAACTTTGGTGGCTACACTGCTATAAATATAATTCTAAGAAAACTTTTTTATAAATGGTTTTTAGAGGAAACCCATTATATTTTTGTTTTGCGAAGCCACTTCTGTGGCAGCTTGTAAGACTAATGCCTTGCATTTCTCAAAAAATTCGTTCCCCATTTATGTATTCCAATACAAAATAATATTAATTTTTTCCAGGGTATATGCGAATGGGCAGGAAGACAGGACCAGGACCAATATGCGAGCATGAGAACCAGCGCAATGCGTTTCCCAGCATGTGATTACCACTCACAGATAGTGGCTATATAGATAGATATAGGCAGGTGGAAACCTGATGCGATGCCAAATGAATTAGCAGCCGTTAACGCGGCCAAAATGGGGCTGTAAAATCGATGATCGAGTTTCGTTTTGGGCTACGAATAATTTATGCCTAATACTTTACTTAAAAATCTTTATTATATTAAAGTATTTTGCTAATATAAAGCAATTTATCTTTAGTATTTAGTTATATTATTTTAGAACTCATTTGAATTGTACGTTTTCCATTATCTAAATAAATAAGGCTACATTAATGAGTTAGTTTCTTAGTATTAATTTTAAATTTAACCACTTATCAATTTTATTTCCAGGCTTTACAAAATTCTTGCTTTTATCAGTTTCAAGTCACTAAAGGGTATTCAAAATCATCGAAAGGAAATTTTTCAATTTAAAATTATAAAAACCACATTTTAACTAGATGTCTATAACAAACCAAATAGAATGATTTCTAATTGGGTAAAATGTAATTATTTTTAATAAATTAATTGTTCCCGATTGCGTCTGTAGCTTAATCACAAATAAAAGCTTAACGTAAAACGGAATTTATTTTTTGGCATTAAAGTAATATGAAATACATTTTCTATATTAAAAACAACGTCCAATATTTTATTATAATTAATTTATTTTATAAATAAGGTACTATCGAATAAATATGTAACAAATGCCATTTCGCCTTTAAGAAACTGCAAAATATTATAATAGTGACAATTATTCATAAATCATCCCATTAAATAACAAATTAACCCAAACTTATTTATTTATTCCCCAACTTCATTATATTCCTTCCCAACTCAAGCTGCAGGATTATCTGCTGCGGCTTATCTCCAGTTCGTATATTTATTTCCTTCGCTTTAATTGGATGCCACTTGCGGCAGGAAAATGATCACAAACCATCTTCCGATTTTTGTGAGTTTGTCATAATTGCCTTTACCATCGTCCCGAATCGGTTGAAATATATTTCATATTGAAATGGATCCCAGCATCCGAAAAAGCGACGGGCCCCAATTATCTTTTGCATTCGGCGAATAATTAGGAGCTTGATTGACATGCGGATAAGGAGACATACACTTGGAATGCCATAGCAAATTATCGAACGGCTACCGTGCTGTGTTCTCCTGATCCACAAAAATCAAAGGCCATGACGACAGCACCCAGAGCGGACGCTGTGGGATGGTGATGGGACGCGGATGGGGCTTCGGAATGGGTATCGCAGGACAGAGGACGACAACGACGCCTTCCATTTATTGGCTGAATGATGCTGCGCCTTTGTCTGCACATAGAGTGGTAATCTGATGCTGCGACCGATACAGAAGCCACTCCAAAAACAATGACCAGGACCGGGAGCGGCGGACCACGGACCGTGGACCGTGGACCGTGGACCATGGACTGCGATGGAAACCCGTTTTGTGGCATCGCAGCAATTACAATATGTTTAACTACGTCAGCGCCTTATCGGCGGCTCCAAGGACTTGCACTGTCAGAAATAATGCAGTCTAACACATTTAATTTGAAAGTCAAATTTAATTAAACCTTAAGGTTATAATAATATTAGTTATTATTATCTCAATATTTGACATGAAAATCGATATAGAAATTTATATTTAATATGATCGGGCAAGGATAAAAATGATATAAAGTTGTTTCGAAATTTGTTCAATAATATTAGGTATACATTTTCAAATTCTTTTAAAGATTTTTAGTTATCTATTTTATTTTATTTTTAAAATTTCGATATATAAAGTTTGAGAAATTTTCGATATAAAATAGAGATCGATATACATCCCTCGATATGCATACCAACTTATAAAAAAGCGATACACGTACCGAGAACTACATACGTGCAATTAACATTACTCTGCTCTAAGGCTCTACTCCGAACTCTCACAAATTTTTCACAGTGTTTATCGTGGACATTTTGGGAGCTACTCCTACCTCCCTCCCTCCCAGTCGGAATTCCCCCCCGACCGTGTCAGCGATTAATCCAGCCGACTGGCCATCAAACCGCTTGTTAGCCTGGATTCGGTTGCAGATTTGGGAATGGGGATTGGGGATCCAGCTCCTAAGCAGAACTGGGAGCCGCCTCATCATCGATTGTGTTATCGATGGCGTTGCCGGCTTGAGCCTCCGTTTTGTGCCTGGGTTTTGGGACTCGCAAGTCCTGGCCCCCATTGGAATCTCATTTGCGATTAAGTTCTTATGGCCACTGTGCGCGCACCGTTTCGTGGAAAGTTTGGTCAGGCAGCAGATCTTTATTGTTCGATTGGTTTATTTATAATAATTAGGTGCGCTGTCCTTGCAGTATTTTTTCTCTCCGTCTCTCTCTTACTGTCTGTCTGTCTCTTATTTATTTTATTTTATTTTATTCGCCAAGCTTATCGGTTGTGGCTGGCCCATAAATTCTTTAAGCTCGCACCTTTTTATTGTGCGCACTCACACACGCGGCATTTGCAGATTGCAATCGCAGCGGAGCCCGCGCGCATGCGCAGAAAATCCACAGAAAATGAGCGCTCTGAAAATACGGGCCAGGAACCGGTAGCTCTAGGGATGCATATCGAGGGGAGGATAAAAATATCGCGTTTATATCGAAAATATCGTAATCTTGAATATATCGAATATTTAAACATTGAAATATATTGTGTTGAACCTTGTGAAAGGAGGCGAAGATTGGAGATAGAGGAGAAAGGCGATGCCTTCAACAATATATTCTACAAATTATCGAAAACTTTTATATATCGATTAAATATCGATAAATAACTATTTCATATTAAAAGTATATACATAATCGTTAATCTTCCTAAAAATGATATTGAAAATATTTGTGTCCATTCAAGATCTGATTTATTAAACAGAATCGCCCATAATTATACATATAAATATAGATATCGATTAAATATCGATTTATTTATTGATTAATTTATCGATTTTCGCGTAAAATAGTATAATATTGATATACAATAATATTGATACAATTTTTTCTGCCATCCCTAGGTAGCTCCTGCCCCGACGCGACTCTGGAGCGCGTTCCTTTGGTAAATTGCTCACATTAGCAGGTTGTACGACTTATTAAGTAAGCACAATTTGCGTGGACGCCGCCCAAAAAAAAAGAGGAAGAACAGAAAAAAGGAAGGTAAGCCAAGGAGGATACTGAAAATAATGGTCAGCCGTTAAAGGTGGCGACCAGGAGCCGCCTATCCGGACAAGTGATTGTTTTATAATTGCAATCGCAATTGCAGTTCGCAGTTCGATCCGCTAAATTGGACCCGACTTCTGTGGGACCGGGTGCTCCTCCTCCTGCCCGGTGCTGTGCCATGTTGTGTTGTGGGCTGGTCGGCGAAATTGGCAATCCATTTGAATGAATAATTGCTCAATTACCGAGCACAGCCGCCGATGGCGAAGCGCCTAACGAGTCACACTTGCTGGGCGGAAAATTGTTTTCGAAATTTGTCTGACTTGCGGTCAGCATGGGTGCGACTTAAAACTTAATTGGAGCGGAGCTGAAGGAAAGAAATCGTTATTCTGTGTCCAGAAAGTAAACACCTGCTGGCTTGGGGTTTTCTTGGGCATACTTCAGGACACGAGAGCGATCACTTCGATTAATTGGAAGTTTTTGAGGGGATTGGTTATTAAATCACTTCCAAGTTGGGATATTATTTTATAAGAATTTTTAATGTAAACCCTACTATGGATGAATATGGATTAAAAAAAAATTATTAAGTTTATTAAAATGAAATTTTACTTGTAATTTTTAATTAAAGAAATTTACTTGGACACAACGTTGTATTTTTATTTCCACCAAGATCTAGAAGGTTGCTAAGTCAGAGATAGTGACATTTTTAAGCAAAATTGTTAAAGCGAACACGCGAAGCAGCAAATTAAATACAAAATATTCGCGGATCGGGCCGATTTAAGTCCGCAGATTAACCAAAGTTGGGAAAGCGCGACAAAAATGGCGCTAAGCCCGCGGAGAGCGGGAGTCAATAAGCGACATCGGCCAGGGCATTATATAGCAGCAGATATAAAACAGTAGCCGAGGCACTGGCATTAGGGTGAAATCGAAGAAATGAAACTGGACCAGTTTAAGCGGAAGCACCGATGCCCGATGCTTTGTGATGAGGATGGAGCTGGGGGCCTCGCGGCTGGAGCTGGAGCTGGATATTGGATGTGGATGTGGATGCTGGCTGTTGGCTGCTGGATCTGGGATCGCGACTTGGACTGCGGCTGTCTGCGGGCACGTAAGAAATTTCATACTAATTGGCATAAATACCAAGTGTTGGGGAGAGAGACGTTGCTCGCTTTGGCCCGGCGACACTGACAGACTGATCAACTGACGAACTGACGCACTGACATTGAGCTGATGCTGCTGATCCAGGAAAAAAGCTTTAAATGGATACAGTGGAGCTTACATTGAATGATTCTTGGTTTGTATTATTAACTGAATTCTGGAAATCAATTAAATATTTGTAAACCAAAACGGCCTTTTAAAAACATTTTCTTTTGAAATACAAATAAATAAGGAACTTCGTTTCGTTTATCAAAAATATTAGGCTATTTTAAATTTGATCTCTGATACGAATACGTTGAAAAACATTTTAAAGGACAATTTTTGGGAAATTTAAGGTTTAAAAATATAATAACTAAGCTAAAAATACATTAATTTGAATTCGGAAAACTGTCCTGAGTTAGTTTTTATAAGGATAATAAAACTGCATACTGAATTTCAATTTATTTTAAAATTAATTTTTTTCAATTTTTTTTGTTTACAACTTCAATAATTTAACCACATAAAAATATTTGAAAAATTAAAAATTTTTTTTTCAACCAGACATGGCTAGATCGACTCGGCTGTTGATGCTGATCAAGAATATATATGATTTATAGGGTCGGAAATGACTCCTTCACCGAGTTTTGTGGCTCTGACTGATATTACAATACCCCGAAGGGAGTATTCAAATTTAAAAATTATCCATCGTTTTACATTACAATTTGTTGGGAAATTAAATCTTAAAAAGTTAATAACTAGGCTAAAAATACATTAATTTGAATTCGGAAAACTGCCCTGAGTTAGTTTTTAGAAGTCTAATAAAACTGCGTACTGAATTTCAATTTATTTTAAAATTAATTTTTTTCATTTTTTTTCTGTTTACGATTTCAATAATTTAACCACTTCAATTTATTTTAAAAATTAAAATTTTTTTTTTCCTCCAGACATGGCTAGATCGACTCGGCTGTTGATGCTGATCAAGAATATATATGATTTATAGGGTCAGAAATGACTCGTTCACTGAGTTTTGTGCTTCTGACTGATATTATAATACCCCAAAAAGGAGTATTCAAATTTAAATATTTATCCATCGTTTTATAAGATAATTTTTTGAAATATGAAATCTTAAAAATATAATAACTAGGTTAAAAATACATTAATTTCAATTCGGAAAACTGTCCTGAGTTAGTTTTTATAAGGCTAATAAAACTGCGTACTGAATTTCAATTTATTTTAAAAATAATTTTTTTCAATTACTTTTGTTTACGATTTCAATAAACTTAAAAATATTGAAAAAATTTTAAAATTTAATAATTTAACCACTTAAAAATATTGAAAAAATTTTAAAATTTTTTTTCCACCAGATATAGCTAGATCGACTCGGCTGTTGATGCTGATCAAGAATATATATGATTTATAGGGTCGGAAATGACTCCTTCATTGATTTCTGTGCTTCTGACTGATATTAAAATACCCCGAAATGAGTATCCAATTTTAAAAATACTGAATTTCAATTTATTTTAAAATTAATTTTGTTTTAAACATAGCTTAAACATTCAATTTAGTGTGTTATATATTTTTAAATTTTGAACTGATACCAATTTGAACATTTTCAGATATTACAAGTGAATTTAAGGAACTCTTAAAAATATATATACATTTTATTATTAATCCTTCTATGGCAGACTCTACTGTAAATTGAGAACCCAGAGACCGAGAGGGGCAAACGCTTGTCGATGAGATCTTCACCTTGGCAATCATTAATCGTCTGCCAGCGACATAATATCGATGATGGAGCTGTGTCCCTCTCCTCAGCCAGTTTGAGATCGTTTTTTTATTTGTATTTTTTTTCATTTTATTTTATCCTCGATCGCTCCGCTAGTTGGCCGGCGTGCAATGCTGGAATGCTCATCGAACCAATTGAAATTGCTGTGACAACAATAAAAATTCAACTTTGGGGCCTCTTTTTTGCAGGCCCAGCCGATGTTGCTGCTGCTGCTGCTACTGCTGTTGCTGGTGCAACTTGCTGCTTGCTGCTTTTCAACATTTTGCCGTCTGGTTTGACTGACTGACAATTAGACGTTGCTAAAATGTTGACTGATCAAGCGATTTGTAGCTGTAAATTCATCTCTATTCGAGAGTTCATGTCTGGCTCTGCCTGGGAATGCTGCTGCTGCTACTGCGGCTGCCTCGCAGGTTTTGCTTTATTTTTATTTATTTTCTTTGCTAGCAACACTCTTTTTTATTGCCTTTGTCTGGCTGTGGTGTTCATTGGTCCTCCTCCTGGCCTGAGCTGGCCTGGCTGGCGGCTACTTGTCGCTGTTAAAATCCAATTAATCGAACAATTTACTTTGCTGCGTTTAGCGATGGTGTCGCTATTGTGGCCTGGGATATGGGGGGATATTCGATGTGCGATTGATAGTCCGTGGCAGGGAATAATTTAATGGTATTTGTTCTCAAATTTCCATATCCTTTAACGCCTCTCCCTATGTAATTATTAAATAAATATAGATGTATATAATAAATGTATAGATTTTGTATGTGGATATGGCATAGCAATACAAAAATATTTATAAGAGTTTTGATTGGGAGATTTAAAGTAATCATAGTTGTTTACCTAATATGTCGTAGACATTTAGTGCATTAAATTCAGAAAAGATCTTACTAAAAATTTGAATACAAATAAAAATATACGATAACATAAATACTGGAAAATACTTACTATGTAACTACTTATGAACATAACCAGGTTAACAAAATCTTGTTACTCTTAGTTCCATAAGAATATCTGGTTAATATAGTAAAGCGAATATGGTGTCATACCCCCGCATTATGCAATATTTAAATTAACTTATCTACGAATATCTTAAAATTCTATCAAAGGTATTATTGTTTAAAATTGCTATAATTACTTACACGTGTTTGTATTATTCAATAACTCATTTCTAAAAGCATATCCCTGCCGCCACTGACCTAACCCTTTCCATTTGCACTGCCACTTCCATTTGGCTAACGATCTGTAAGTGTTAAGACATAAATTACATACCGCCGCGGGACATGACAGCCCAACAAAATGTGGACTCTTTTTCGGGGCGGCCACCCCTTTTCTCTGCCTTGGCAACCGAGCATGATTAGTGTCAATTTTTGTCACTTTAATAGCCTCGTTTATGCGCCTTTAAGCCGGGCCAGAGGCGTTCGCTTCGCTCTGCTCCGCTGTGCCTCGTTCGGTGGCATTAAAAAAGGAAGTGTGCCCTATAAAATAGGCCAAAAAAGGCCGCCGCCCCAAATGATGGCAGGAGAGCGCAGCAGCGCAACGTTTTCATTAATAGACGTTCTCCTCCTCGGTCGCATATCAAAGCGGAAACTTCAGAGCCGTGCCGCTACTCTACGCCCGTCCCCATTAAACCACAAAATTTATTGCGCCAACTAAACGAAATCTCGGCGCATATCTCTGACAGTTGCAGTGGAGTTGGGGAGTCTGGGAGTTCGGGGGAACCGATCCGATCCGCGATCCCCTAGTGCTCAGTATCCAGTGCCAGTTCCGCGATCCTGAAACAACTTAATTCAAGTGTTGTCACTTTGTCGTGTTCCATAAACGCTGAAAAGCGCTGCTCATTAATTTTCAAGTGTAACTTTTATTAGGTATTTAAAATGCGTGCGATGGCAACATGCCGCATCCCATAAATTCGACGGGCGGTACGTACGGTGCATCTTTTTATTTATATATGGTAGACCCCGATCCTGATCTCGGAGTATCCCACATCCAGCCACATGTTGCAGCCCTCGCAGCCTCCCCAGCCAGCGTGTCGCACATACTTGAGATTGCATTAGTCCGGTCTACACCCTCGAAAAAATATATATCGTTTCGAGGGGAAAAACACAGCACTTCAGGGGAGCCGGAGAGTGATCAATGCCGCCTCATCTGGCCGTTCACAACCCATTGCATTAATAATCCATAACGCTAAGATTCGAGGGACTAGAGATGGAAGCGTGACTGATTATTAGGAACATTTAATTTTTTTTTTAATTTTACAATTATACTTGTAAATGTTTTCTAATTTAAAACCAAGCATTAGTTTAATTCATAATTTTTAATAATAATTTATTAATTATTAATTCGCAGGGATGACACAGTGCAAATATTTTTTAAAACCTCATTAAAAAAAGAAATATAGTAAAAGGAGCTTACTGTGGAATCCAAACTTTGAATACCTTTGACCCGAATTTAAAATCTATCGTAATTAAGCCAAAAATTCAAAAAGCTTTATTTTTTCTTTTTATTAAGTTGACAAATCAGCATATGTAGTTTACATTTTAAAAATGTTAATTGGTAATAAATTAATTAATTTTAACAAAGATCAAATAATAACTAAATTTTTTAATTAAAATAAATTTTAATTGGGATTGTCAGAAATCTATTTTAATTTCAGTCGTCAAAGTACAAATAAGACTATGCATCCATTTGTTATCCATAATTTGTGAAGATAATATTCATGAAAAGTTTTTCAAAAGAATTACATTTTCATTAAAGTTCTGACTCAAACTCTTTTGTCGGTGTGTGCACACTGACAGTGGTATTTTTCTTTCCTAGGCGCAAATCCACTTTTGGTATTTTTTGCAAACCGCAATTGATTATTCTCTCAACAGGTGTGTGCACACTGTTCTTTGTTTACGTTTCGTGAAGAGTTTCTCTCAAGAGTTTAGTGCGTAAATTATAATTTTTTCCTTATTAAACCCGCGTAAACTAAAGTGAAAACGCGGATCTAGTGCATCTCTAGTTGCCACCCACGGAAGGGAACATCCGAACTATCCGACCAATGTCGATAAATCAAGAGTGCCGTGCGAGTGGAGATGAGACACCTCCGGCGCGGCACTCCAGAACTCCGCTGGGTAAGTCGAGTGAAATATTGTCGCAGCTAATGCTGTTAATGAAACAACGTAATTATCTATTAGGAGGGACTCGCGGAGCACCCTACTTAGGAAACTCCGGGTCGCGGCGCTCATTAATTATCCGGGAAAGTGAAAGTGCGGTCGAGAAGAAACGGAGACACAAAACCAAAACAAATACATGGCAAAAGCAAACACACTGCCAATGGCAAAGACAAAAACAAATGTTCTTGGGGTAAGTGATGGGCATGCGAGTGACATTATTGTGTATTAAAAGGATTTTGTGTGTGTTTTACATAATGGCCACAAGAAACTCGATCAAAGCAAGCCGCCTTGTATTATTTTTTTAAGAAAAAAGAAGGGGGAATATTAAACCTACATAAATACCATAAAACTCCCAGATGTCCTTTAAAAATTAGCTAGAGCTTTACTTGTGATTATTTTGATAAATATTTATTGTTTTAAGGGAAATATTAAGTGGTTTATTCAGTGAAAAGCTTTAAGATCAATTTTTAATATTAATTTAATTTATTTAAAGCAAATCTTAATTAAAAAAATTGATATTTATATATACTCGATAAAACTAATGTTGGAGACGTAAGTAAATATAAAAAATAGAATTGGTTTTTCTTGCCACCCAAAAGAATTTATTTTTAACATTAATACAAAAGTTGAATTATTCCATAAATATTATTGTATTAAGCAATTATAAAATTAGTGTTTCCCTTACAAAATCAATTAAAACCTTCATATTTTATTGTATCTCCCACCAAATATAGAGTTGTTACCCAATCACTCGCAAATTAATCAAAGCAGTTAGCTTAAAAACAGCAGGCGTTCGCCACGCCCCCCCAATTAAATGAAAAATATTAAAGAAATGAAAAAGGCGGAGGCGTTGTGCTTGAACTCATCTGAACTCGAGCGAAACGCCGCCGAGTGGGGCAGCAATTCCATCTCCATTTGCTGCTGTTCCCCCCGCGGCGTTTGTCATGCGCTTAGATAACATTGTCATTAATCGTTCGTAATTAATTATCGGCTCTGGTCCGGGGCTTTATTTTAAAGTAGTTGTTATTATAACGAACTGTCAACACCTACTTATACAGCCCAGTGGAGCACTTCCTTCTCCCCTTTACCGCCTTGGGCCTCACAGCGGTGCTATTTTGGCCTTTTAAAGGCTATATTTTGAAAGTGATAGTTTCCATCATTGAATAATATAATATTTAAAGTTTTTTAATCTTGCCGATAGGGATCAGTGAAAAGTTCTCAAAAATTTGGTGAAAAAGGTAAGTAAAAAATGATTGTTTCATACATATATTAAAATAAGATTTGATTAATTGAAAAGCTACGTAATAACAAAAATTGTTTTATATACATATTTTAAGTTAATTTATAATATTTTTCTTTATCTGTTTTTTTTTTGGCTTAGGAAAAATATCAAAAACCTTCCTATTAAGCATAGTTGCTCCAGCAGTGACCTTGCGAGCACTGTGCTTCGTCTGCGTTGAGTAAGCAGCTCTTTTAGCTCTCATAAAGAGACAGCACTGGCACACCCCAACCCACCCATTTGGGTGGTCAAACACTCCGACTGACGGTGGCCCGCCTCGAAAGAGCCGAAAACCCGTTTGCCTCGCTCCCTGTGCCCCTCAGAGGCATGTGTGTAAATGTATGTTAATTTGCCGATCGTTAAATACGAAAATTTGTTGATTTTATTGTCGTCAGTTGGGTTTCCTCTGGCTTTTGTCTTTTGCATCTTTAATTGGTTAACCATATGGCCACGATCTGATTTGTTAACGTTAACCTGTAACTTGGGTTTTACTTCTTGTGTGGGGCTGTTAAATTAGCGTTTATCGGGGCGGACATTAAGGCTTAATTGTGGCTTATCCGTTGGCTATAGCAAGTTGGTTGATTGGAAATGAATGCCCAAACAATTTTTTGAATGGCTTTTATTATATTTAAAAATATTTAAAATTGGAATTTTAGACTTACATTGTTGCAGTAGCAAGCCATCTTGGCAGTGGATCCTCTTACTATCCCCCCTGACTAGAAATAACATTGGCACAATTGGAATTTAATGGAGTCAATTTGGTGTTTTGGTGATGCATAAACTGGGCAAAAGCCTTTGGCTGGCTGTGGGTTCAGTTGAATGCAAAAGTCACAATGAAAACAGAAAGCTGGGGGCTGTTGCACATAACAAAATAACTTAATAATAAATTAAGACTTATTACAATTAAATTGAATTAGATAACACTTGAAAAGTTCTTAATTTGTATAACGTTTACAGGGGTTTCTTTACCTATTTTAGAATCAAGTTAGTTTTAATAAAGTTCAGTACTATATCAAAGGTATTATATTCGCATTTATTAGAAGTAGTGGATACTTATTTAGCAAGATGGTGTAAATTGTTCATAAGGGATTAGGGTTCTTTAAAAAATTATGATTTATTTTAAACGAAATGTAAAAAAATGTAAAGAGGTATTAACAGACTTTTTATTTGTTATTGAGGCTTGGCCTTTTTAAATTATTAAAATCTTTCAGAAGGAAGCCATTTTAGTATTTTTTCGCCGTGTGACGTTGCTGCCGAGTCTGATGCTGCTGCTGCTGCTGCTCCTGTTGCTGCCCGCTAACAATGCAGATCAAGAGATGAGCGCGTCCATTTCGGTCTGCGGATGAGGATCGGCCATTGTGTTCCATTTGGCATGTTGTTTTAGGAGCTCGCTAAAAAGACAAATGTGGTGTGGAGTATTTGTGGAGTTGCTGTTGGCGTTGGAGTCGCTGTGACTGTGGCTCTGTGGGAGCCACTGTAGCGCGTGTTAGTTCCACTCGTTAAGGATTTACGAGCAATTTTTATCACTTTGAGGATCGCTGACAAATCCGGCAACAACAATGCAATGCAATGCAACATGCGCATAATAATGGCAAGTTGTGTCCGACTCAGACACACAAACACACACACACACTCGGAGATATAGCCACAATTTCGGAGGAGGACATCCTACGAGTATATATACCATATGTAAGACAGGAAGCAGCGCGCTCGCTCGCCTGTCTCATCGTTGTCGCTGATGTGGCCAAAAGTGGCCAATAAAACCCCAGCGACGATGTCACCAAAACAGCAGCAGGAGCAGCAGCCACAATTGCAGAAAAGCAGAAGCTGCGGCAACGATGACGACGAATTATAGTAAAGTAATCGCACTGCAAGAGTCCAGTCTTTGTCCAGTTTCGAGATACCCTTACAAGGGTTTCTTATGAGCTAAGCACAGGTACAAACTCTAAAGCTCTTTAAAGACTGTTATAAAAAAAATACAGACTTAGGAATGACAAGTTCCCCTCCCTCAAAACGAAAAGCCAACATATAATATTTCTGTGACAGAGAAATTGAATATTTGCTTTTGCACAATAATTTCCAACTGAAATTATTCACAAGCAAGCAGATTTTTTTTTTTAATTTTAGAAAGGGATCTGTTGATTTTTAAAATATGAATATATTTTAAATATATTTTTCTATGAAAAGAGCATTCCAAACTAAACTTCCCATAATTGCAGTCCTTCTCCTTGGCCTTTACTTACATTTATTTCGCTTCTCCCGCTCGGTCTCCTTTTTTCGCTTTTTACCACATTTTCAACTTGGCCAATACTGTTGTCCTTGTTGTTGTTGTTGGCGGCTTTTGGCGTTGATTTCCCTTCCAATTTATGTGACATATTGATTTTAAATTGATGATAGTCTATTTTGCGTTGTCCCAGCGAAACCAACTTATTTTAGCCATTTTAAATTGGCATTTTTAATGCGTAGAGCTACATTTTTTTCCTTTTTACGCGGAAAAACTTTTTAAAATGAATGTATGAATAAAAAAAAAAGGAAACAAATATGTTCAATTATGAGCTTGTTTATTAGTTTTCAAATTTTGACTGCATCGCCGAGGTCTAAAATTTCCCCATATTTTGCATATTTTCCAATGCCAGGTTTAATTTTATAATTCTCAGTTTAATTATCCAATTGTGAAGTCCTCGAGGGCTATGCCTTAGTTGTGGTTAAGACCTTCTATGAGACTCTGTCGCCGGTCTTTGAATTAGAACGTGAGGATGAGTTCCCGAGTGAGGAAGATGTCGAAGTGTATGTCTATGCGTCGTTTTTATACCATGTACCGTAGGTACAAAGGTATATTAATTTCGTGCAAATGTATGTAACAGGCAGAAGGAAGCATTTCCGACCCCATAAAGTATATATATTCTTGATCAGCATCAACAGCCGAGTCGATCTAGCCATGTCTGTCTGTCCGTCTGTCCGTCTGTCCGTCTGTCCGTCTGTGTAAACGCCTAGATCTCAGCAACTAAAAGAGCTAGAGTCACCAAATTCGGTATGTAGGTCGGAATGTTTTGCAAGCAGATCAAGTTTGTTTCAGATTTAAAAATTTCCCTCCCACTCCCCCGCAAATCAATAAAAACGTTTTGCAGCCGCAAATATTACCATATATCTTTCTTTTTTTGCATAGGATGCATATGTAGAGTATGTATCAATACCGAAAATCTGGTAAAGATCGGGTGAAAAACACAAAAGTTATTTACTTATCAGTGTGTTATCTATTTGGCAGCTAGCAACAGGTGCATCCCAAAAAACAACAACAAAACTGATGAGCGCAAGAAACTAACTCCCGTGCGCAAAAAAGAGAGGAGGGGTTATCTCTGTCTCTGTCTTGCACACGCAAGTGCATGAGATGGTGGTGGTTTTGCAAAGAGCGAGTTTGTTTACATTTCTCTAATAGGCAAAAGTCGCAATAGGCAAAAGCGGCGATATATTTTGGTACATGGTATA
>VNJV01017588.1:0-18632 GCA_008042635.1 Drosophila nikananu | reverse complement strand
TAAATCTGAATACAAGTATTTGATGGCCCTTGTTTTTGTAAGAGTGTAAATTAGAAAAGTGTTTGGCGAGTCCTCTTAAGATAAGAGCGAACCTGCACAGCACTAGTTATTCCACTTGAAAACTATCTAGCACCAAGCTGATTTTCAATCTGTTGGAATTTATGAATGATAAGACTAGAGGGGGATTTTGTATGGTTCGACGTAAGTACTTGATGTGATTTCAGATTTAATACCAAGCAGATGGTATGTACTTTACTGGTAACCCTAAGTCACATTCGATCTTTACGCTCTCAACATTTGTGTGCCGCCGAATGTCGGTTATAAAATACTCTTGGTAGCCGCAAAACAACAATATTTATAACGAACGCTGGCCCTCCTCGCCGACCTGCCCCGCAATCCAATTAGATGCGAAAGCAACAAATGTCAGATATAATGTCGAGTGCTGCTGCTGCCGCATAATGACAGTGACGTGCCGCTTGTAATGCCCTTAGGTTATGGCAGCCCGTACAGGTTCAAGTTGAGGGTCGAGGAAAAGCGAGGAATAACAGTGGAAAACATTGCTTTGTGTTCGCCACAGAAGCTATTTATAGCTGCAAATGCCGCAATATGCTGCAGGCGCCTTACACTCTCAATAAATGTATGCAAATCCGTCATTAAGGTGGTTGTGGCGAACAATGGCACTGCACTGAAAGTGTTTCCTATTTAAAGCGCTGCAAATAATATTCATTAACGGTCGAAATAATAAATTTTCCGTTTTTGTTTTTCTAAAAACTCATTTGTTTATAATGAAAATCGATTTCAGCAACAGCAGGTCCATCTTGTTTGCCGGCTAGTGTAATTAGCGCAGCGGCACATTATGAAATTCCACAAGTTAGACTGAAAGTTATGGCAACAACAACCGCACACCCACTTCGAGCAGCTCGACTTACACTTGATTTTCTGGGGACCGGAGAAATGCACACCGCTCGCCTTGGAAATCTGGGCCGGACTGGAACGGCACCTTGGCGATACCAAAGGCGAGGCCTGCGGCTGGGGCTGCGACTGCGACTGCGGTTATTTGCAGCCCCTAGAGCTCTAGTAGTTGGCACTTGCTCTGCTCGAATTGAGGAGGCAACAGGCACTCTATTGACTGCCTCTGGCTCCGGCTTTGATTCCCGGCAATTGGAGACAACGAAAAGTTCAATTCAATTCGTTTTTTTCTCTTATCGTTCATTGTTTCATTAAGTGCGACCAACTTGGCGGACATTCGCGGGAAGCGTTTGCTGTTTGCTCTAATTGAAGAGCAAGAAAGTGGGCTCTTATCTAAATACCAGACAGAACTCGATAGAGATTAGGCAGGCAAATTGGTTTTATGGAAATTTCTTTAATTAATTTCACGGCCCGATAGTGCAAAGGGCACTTGTTATATATACCCTCGTTTCCAATCAAGTATTTATTTATGCCACTTGTTGGGGGTTGCGAACTCTTAGGCAGGCAGCTCTTTGCATACTTTGTGGTGTTTATAAAATGCTACTAGGTATTAGCATATTAAAAACTAAGCCCGCTGTACTCAAATGTTGTTGTTTCTAGTCAATGAGGTGCTAGCCCTACTTATAATGAACTGTTTGCAGGGAAAAGGAATACATTTTCTAAGAAACCCATGTTAAATTTATAGTTGAGTCTAATATTCAATTCATTACAATAACATACCTATATATTTAAATCATTTAAATTTGTTGCTAACTATAAAAGTGAACCTATAAATATTAAACCCCTTAAAATTCCAATTTCTTTACATTTTAACTTGTTGATGCGCAGAAAGCTACGTAAATATCATTTCTCTGGGGAAAAAGCTTGTGCAGTGCAGAGAAAACACTTTTCTTATCTAATGCCCATAGACAAGATTTGCAATTTGCATTGTGCAATACGTATTGAACTTTTGGGAGAGCGGCCGTTGCAGTTGCTGACCATGTTGTGGTCATGGTTGTGCACCGACCAACGAGCCACTCTCTCTCTCTGTCGGTCTCTTGAGTCGCTGTGGTAATGGGGCGTATGCTTAATTCGAACTGTGGTCGCCGAGATTACTCATACGCCGTGTGGACTTTGGCCAGTCGCTTTTATCATCGCTCCCGAATGCAGTCGCTGGGGTCTGTCTTTTGTTCGCCGCGCTGCTGCTGTTGTTTATCGAAACACCAGTTGCACACCGAGCAGTGTCGAAGCCTGTCAACCAAAGGGTTTTGTAATTACAGACCCAAAATTTGCGATTATCGACTGCTGCGCCCGAGTGCAATCTATGGCGCATAATTGCTGGGCAACAAGCTGCTAAGCGTGTGCACGTTTGTCAGCTGGAAATGGCCGTTTATTATGCAAAATAATCGGGTTGGGCCTTGTCCGGGGGGAGCAGCATAGCTGCATTGCTGGCCGGGTGCCCAGCATAGCACGCAAGGCGTTCGGCATGCTAATTAATTTGTCGCATGTGGCAGCCACGTGAATTGGCCTGGGGCTCCAATGCGGCGCAGCTTGCATGGCCGACTGGACCAGTAATTCACCTGTTATTGTGCAACACAGCGGAACAATACTCTTTGTGTCGCGGCGATGACATAAGGCCTTAGAGCCATAAGGCCCACATTTAAATATGAATGGATAACTATCCGCATTTCACCCGTGAAATCAACCGTTACGAATGATTGCGAGCGTTAATCGGGAATACAATTTTCAGGTTCAAGAACTATTCGCGACGATAAGATAGGCATTAACAATGGATCCGAGGTACTTGAGCCGTAAACAGCGTCAAAACAGAGAGCTCAATTAAAAGGTGGCATTAAAAACAGCTGTCATCCGAATAATATGAGGTCAGCGGCAAGGAAACTGCCGCATTTCAAGATAATTCATTTCCACCCATTAATGGGTCACTGGCAGATAAGCAATGAACTGCGGAAGGCCAAGCTGCTGCCTTAACTGGGTCAACACCAACGGGAAATCGTGTCCACTTAATCCTTTTGTCTTCCGTCCGAGGGAATGCATTAATTATTCCCACACAAAGAGACGAATTCAGAGCCACAAGATAACCAGCCGGCTGATAGCGGAGCTTTTATTATCCACCCGCTTGTTTGTATAAACTAATCAGAGTGTAAACTTATTTTCGTATACAATGGAAGTGATAATGAGATTCACATTTCCCACCACGCCCCACCAAGGCGTGCGCCAGCCGCAAATCAATTTCACTTTTGAAAATACATTTGTATAATTTCCATGCGAGTTTTTTGACAGCCAGAGCTCGCAGAACAAGTTATGCAAAGCGAGCGGCAATTAATTTTGTATTATGTGTGGCTGTATCTGAATCTGTATCTGTATCTGTATCTGATGCTGTATCTGCAGACCGTGGATCAGGCGATACAAAAAAGTTCTGTCGGATGTTCGGTTGTGGCCAATGAGGAACTGTTCCGCCGATGGGGTGACCCTGACCGCCATTGACCTTGATGCGGTGGCAACTATTTAATTAACCCACTCAGGTTGTCTTTGACAAGGCACTCTCTTTGCTAATTAGAATGTTTCCATCTCCCAACGGGCCTAAACGATGGGCCCGAGATTAATTACAGGCTCACAATATAGGCTGCCTTGATTATTACGCCTTGGCGACTGTCACCGGCAGGCAACCTTTGGACTTTGATGGAAAACCGGCACATAATCACTGCACTGAGGGAAAATATCAAGAGAAAATGTTCCTTCTCTGTTCGGCATAGCAACAACTTGTTATGTATGTATACTGCTTATTTATGTACATAAGTAGATATACTAAGACTAAGCCTTTGTGAAATGAAACACATGTTGAGCACAAAAAGTGATTATAAACTGCGTGAAGGAAATATGGTTAACAATCGCTTGTGTCAACAATTGGACTATTGTTTATGGTTCATGCCTCTGTTGATGTTTAGATGATTTTTATTCATTGGGATTTGAAACCAGAATCAGAGTAATAATATCTCCTTTGTTTATTAGCTAAAATTATGGGTTGCGGTTTTTATGACTTTGGTTTGCCATTTTCCCTGAAAAGTGTCATTGATTGTTTGGGTTATTGTTTATGATATGACTTTCTCGGATAATTTTCTCATTTTACAGAGTAGAACTACGTTTAGATGATAAAGAAACCATTCGAGAAGTTTTTCTCTGTGCCTTTTTCCTGACTTTTCCACTCTCCGTGAAATCTCCCGCCTGAAAACCGGCTAACTGAGAGCGGAGAGCCGCAGCATTTGGCCAAGAGCGCGGATAAGTTTTAGACAAAAGCTGCAGCCCCTGTGCTGTGTTGAGGTGGGTTCAAGTTAATAATGAAAACAATGCGCGAAACCAAAACAACACGTGCAGGTTGGTGGTGTGGGGGAGAGAGAGGAAGAGCGGGCCTGAGGGTGGGGCCAGAGGGCGTGGGAGCTTGTAAGACGAAGCCACCTTAACCTTCAGCACGCGTGTGCCGCTGAGCTGAGGTAACTCAGGCGACTCAGCTGAAGAAATGAAAACGAAATCAACTGCGGATGGCCGAGGAACCAGGGAGCTATAATTTGTGAACTTTAAGGCCGCGGACGTGTTTTGAGTTCGTGATTCTGTCCAGTTCTCTCCACCCACCAGTCGAATATACAGATGTAGATATACATACTCTCCAGATATGTATATATAGTCGGTCCGCTTTGTGGGGTGGACAATTGAGGCAATTTGTCGAGGGAATTCGCAATCGCCAAACATTTGTCACAATTAATTGAATTATTCAAAGGTTGTCTCTATGCCGATCAACTCACACCTGCCGCATTGTTATCTTTTCATATTTAATCGGCCTGGCAACTGCTTCTTAGGCCGCCTTTTAAAGAGTTTATTCTATTTGTTTGCATTAGAACGAGATACTTGTTGTTGTTTTGCTTCACTTGGGGGATGGTTGCCACTCAGGGGGGGTCTCAAAAAAGAGGACTACAAAAGTTCTGTTCAAGATATCTCCAAGAGCTCTTTTTCAGAACATTTCTTAATAGGCAGAACCATACATCACGCATAAATGTACATATAGCTCTCTATATACATATATGCGGTGGATCCGACAAAGCACGCTCACACACACTCGCACTCTGAAACTTACACACTCGACGACAACAACAAGAAGCTTTTGCGCGTCGCGAGTTTTTCAAAAAAGCAACCCGCCGAAGAACGCGTCCGCAGCGCTTCGACGCTCGGCAGCAACTATTGTGCTATTACAAATAAAAACACGCTAACGTAAAATCTCCGACTGACAGCATACAAGCCCCAGCACCCCTTCCCCACACACGGACCCAGCCCCATCAACAAGAGTTTAGCTTTGCTGTTGTTGTTGTCGGGCAGCTGTTCGCGTTGCTAAGCTTTTCGTGGAGCAAAGAGAATGCCAACGAGAGGAAGAGAGGGAGAGCAGTGACATTACACTAAGTGGGGAAGCCCAGAGCAGGAAAACTTGAGAGAGCTTCGTAGGCTTTGGGGCGGAGCTGCCAACTTATTGCAGTGCAGCCCGCGTCTTTACTTTCTATTCAAATACAGTTTAGTTTATACAAATATATCAAAAGATATCGCCCTAACCATGAAAATAACAAAAGGCAGATCTTAAGCTTAAATTATGGTAGCATAACAGCCTTGGTCTTCCCTAAAATGAGATTAGGAATAGGGGTTTATACCCTGTATGTTACTTTCATGGTAAGAGCGCAATGTTTCAATGACAAAGTGTTCGACCTTCCATATTCGGGGTCATCCAAAAGAGCGGCTCCTCTGGTGCAAAGGGCCTTGGCCACCACCACCAGCTCCAGGCCGGTGGCTGCCACAAAAACAGTTTTCCAACGTCGCAATGAGTGCAACGCTGGTTCAAGGAGTGCAGTGCCTGCCACGCTTCAGGACGAGTCCGAGCTAGAGGAGGAGGAACTGTCCGAGCTGCTGTCCCCGGAACTGGTGTCGCTGCTGCTCCCGCGACGCCTACGACGCCGGGCCTTCTTCTCGTCGATCACCTCGTAACTGGGCAGCGTGGAGTTGCTGGAGTCGGAGCTGCTGCTGCTGCTGTTGCTCGAGCTGCTGGACTCCTCCACCACAGCCTCGATCTTGCGGGCTTTCCTGGGCAATAGGAAACAGTATATAGTCAAACGGTCACCATCGAAGACCAGAGGCATTACCTACTTCTTATCGGTTTTGTCCGCGCCCTTGCCACGCTTCTTGCTCTTGGCCAGGTCGCCATCGCTGGGCGAGCTGCTGCAGTGGCGCTTTGACTTCTTGCCCTTTTTGTCCTTGCGCCGCGACTCCTTGTCCGTGCCGCTGGCCTTTGTGGAGTGCAGGTTCTGTGAGCTGGCCGTGGAGTAGCCCGTGTCCTTGCGCTTACGCTTCTTCCTAGAATCGAAGAGTTAACCAGAGGGTATGTTTAAGGGGTATGCACTCACTTGTCCTTCTTGTCCTTTTTCTTTTTGCTGTACCCAGTCTCCTGCTCGGCATAGTCCCTGTCCTTGGCCCTGTTTGAAGATGTTTGGTAATATGATGTCTTAAAGATATTGAAGGTCTTTCCTCACTTTTTGATTTTCTTTTTGATATCGCCACCCCGCTCATTGGATATCATGTAAATGCTGTTCTGATCCGCATCCTGAACCTTTCGCCGGGACTGAAACTGGCGCGCCTTGGCCATGCGACTCTCGCGGCGATTCTTCCAGAACTCCGCGTTGACCACATAGAGGCGGTACAGCTGCAGGATAATCACCAAGGAGTTTTTGCCTAGCAGATGTTTAGGAACATATTGATACCACAAAATGAAGGCAAAGTTACCAAAAGAACTCACAGGTGAAGAAGACGTTCATGTAGTTTATGATATTGTACTGGAAGATGATCAGCAAACGGAACGTCAGGAAGGGCGCATCCTGCAGGATTACGTTGAGCACAATGCCCCACACATCGATGCCACAGCAACAGTTCTGGCAACAGTCCGTGTGTCTGGAAAATGAAAATAAATCAGACTTGTCCTGGAATGCAGATACAAACAGCTGTCTCACTCCTCCTTGCTATGCGATCCACTGCCACGGGGACGTCGTCCTCGCGTCGCCGAGAGCACTATTGTGAACTGCATGAGGCTCCAGGACCAGATGCCCAGCGTCAGAAAGACCAGGAATCCAATCTCCGCTATGGAGTCGTCCTTGTACGAGTCGAAGAACTCTATAATATCCGCCGCCGTGCCAATGTAGACCAGGAGCAGCTGACTGAGCTGATCCCGCGTGAGATCCCCCTTGGGCAGCAGCCACCGGCCCACGATCAGGATCAGCATGAGGAACTGCTCGATGAGGGTGGTCAGGGTGGCCCTACTGATGTGCGGCAGCTTGACCCCGGCTTGGCCCAGTAGATTTGCCATGGGCACAATGCCGCTGATGTTGCTGTCCGGCAGACTGGAGTTGTTGACCAGCGGACTGCTGAAGTTGCTCAGGCCGGAGATATTTGCAATGATCAGCGAGGTGTTCTTGGCGGCCAGGCGCCGGTCCACCTTGTCCAGCTCCAGCAGCCAAATCGCCGGCACAATGCTGCTCAGGTAGAGGAACACCGAGGGGCAGAACCTGCGGACAGAGGATACCACAAATGAGGTTGCACGGGCGGAATAGCCAAAACAAACAACAAGTCTGGGTGATGCGCCAAAAGGTAAACAAGAATCGAAAGACACTCCTCCTTCTCCTCAAACCAAACCAAACACACCCGCTCCACACGAAATTCCATTAAAGTTTTTACTATTACCGCGCTTGGGGTGGACAGCCTGCACTCAAAATAAAAGAAAGTATCTACAATTTATTGAAATTTAATAAATAGGATTTTGAATAGATATATATGAATAATTATGGGTCGGAAATAACTTCCAAAGCTCTGACTATAATTACAAAACCCTTCAGGGGTTTAAAAAAGATACGTAAAATATATTTGTACCGGGGATATTCAATTAAATATTATTAATATTAAATATATTATCTAATTGATGCACTTTTATGAACCGATTTCAATAATATTAGCCTGTGATCTCATTTATTATTTATTAATTGTAAACCTAAGCCCCTTTTATATTCCTTAAATTCGTTTAATGTGTAAGGAATTATAACCATTTTAATTGGAACCTGCAACAAATTTTTTAATATACAAAACATTTCTGAATTCCTTAAATAAACCGTTTTTTTCGAGTGTGGGGGAGTGGCAGCCGAGTTTGTGGGCTTCGTGGGAGTGTGGGTGGTTTGGTTAGCCACACATTAAACACATGATTTCACTTTTAATTGAAAATCAAAGCCCGCGGAATGACGTCAGCGTCAGCGATAGTTGTTTACATTCCGGGAAATGGGATAAATCAGATCAGGACCTTTCAGATCCCTCCTTACCAGCGCCACTCCTGCGTCTTTTTGATCATTATGGTGAAGATTCCCTCGAGCAGGAGCAGCAGCAGGGGTCCACATAGTGTCCAGTACTTATGATCCTCCTTGATGATGACCAAATGCCAAATGGCCAGGAGGCTGTGAGCACTGAAGATAATCCTCGTGAGGATGGCCTTGATCGTGGAGATTATCTTGGCCATGGCTGCAATGACATAATCCTGCCAGCGAGCTAGCCACCCAGGACTAAGGGACACCGAATCGAATCGAACCGAACCGCACACGGTGGAAAGCCAAACACAACTGAGTTGACTGACTGAGCAGGAATCGCTGGGCCCCAAATGCTTTCATTAGATGTTTAAACGCTTTTTAAGAAATTAAGGACACCGCAGCGAATGGCGCGTAATTGGTGAATGGCGCAGTCGTCCGCCCCGGTATCCCTGTGCGCGTGCAGGATGAGTGTTTGCGGCGTCTTCGCCGACTCATCTTCGGTGAGTTCCAGGAGCGAAGTAAAGTAGTTCAAATATAACTTCCATTATCTATAAATAATACATAATATAAAAATATATAAATAATACATAATATAAAAAAAGAAATGGAGGGTTTTAAGAAATTCCTAAGAAAAAAGGGATGCTCTTGGGGTTCCCTACTTATATCTTTTAAAAAAATAAACAATAAATATAAACATGTAAAAGCTGTAATTTAAAATGTGCGTATACGTAATTTTTTGGGACTCAGTTTTTATTTGCCTAAGAACTACAATTTTTGAAAGTCGTTAACATGTGAATTTTTAACGTCTTCTTGGAAACCATCTGGCAGCCAAAAACGCGAACGTTAGCAATACATACTGTACTTCCGGTCTAAATTCAGCGCAAAAGTATGCAATTGTTTTGGCACTTCCGCCTCTCCCTAAAAATTATGTATACGCAGTGGAGTATTTAGTAATTACAATTTTAGAAAAAAAAACTATAGATTAAAAGTGAGGCAAAAAAGTGTCCTAATGCTAAATATGAAACACTTAACTTTGGAACTTAATTTCTAAAATACTTGGCCTCACCGCGACCCGCTCCTGGTAATGACATCCCAAACGAAATCGAACCCATGCGTGTTATACGTATGTGTACCTAGAAATCACACGACCGTTAAATGTACCATGGACGAACCCGGGATTAGGTCTTGGGTGGGGGTCCAACCACAAATGGTCACAAATGCAGTGCAAACAAATCCCAGGAGCGAAGAGAGACGCCGAGCCTTGGCCATCAAAATCGCGGTAATGTAGCTGCATGGCATGGCAAGTTATAGTCATCGTAAAACCCACTCCTCTAAAAAAACATATAGCCCATGTTTACGCCTATGTGGGCAGAGTTGGGTCAATGTTTTTGGCGCACGTGAAGTCATTGAATAGGGATAAGGACGGATGATTGTCGCGGTCTAGTTGTGACTGCGCACTTCCATGCTAGACAGGCTACCTGTTGATTGGAACAAAGAGAGTTGGCGAGTAACTGAGTCATCTGTCCCAAAGGTGAATAAAGTTCATTAATAAATTATTGATCAAATTAAATACTTTTTAGATACAAAGAAATAAATAATATTTGAAACCTGAACTTCAGTTTTAAGATCCGTCCTTGATCCGTAATGAAATCATAAAATCCAATAATAAAACTATTAATTCCTGCATCAAAAACAAGGATTATTCTGTGAAATGTTACATTTATTGCTTTAAGCGACATGTGAGTCTGGATATGATAAATCAACCCCGATTGTTGCTCCGCCTCAAAACCTTAACGAGGCGGCGGTTGCGTAGCCGGGAAAGCCGCTTCGATCGACTACTTCGACTACTGCTACTGGCGGTGGTGTTCCTGTAGACCTTGATTCTGCGCGTCGACGAAAATTTAAGATTGCTGATCCGGACTCGTTTTCTGCGGACCTTTGACGTGGAGGCCGCCGTGGTTGTAGTTGTCGTTGTGGTGGCTGCCGTTGTCGTTGTCGTCGTCGTTGTGGCGGCCTCCGTTGTTGTCGTCGTGGTGCCAGTGGCCGCATTGGCCACCCACATGCATAGGCTTAGTGTGAGGAAACCCAGTGCCAGTTGTCCTGCCTTCATCTTGCTTTGGATGCTGTTGATCTGTTGCCTCGCCCACCGTCGCAGAGAGTTTTTATATGTGGCCAAGACAATGGGCTCCGCAAATATTTTCCTTACTCTCTCGCCAATTACGTCTGCGCAAAATTTTTTGGCCATATTTGCACAGTCTGGTAAGTGAACAATGGAACAAACTGGAATTTCGCACAAGCCATTAAATTAGATATTAAATACTGGGTTTTATTTTTACGAGCCTTGTTCTAAAATTAATCTCCCGCTACACTTGGAAAAAATACTTGGTCACTCTCTAATTTCTATAAACCAATAGGAAAATTCATATCGACTTGGAAGATACTCCAAAGAAGTATATTGAAGTATATTCCATACTTTACCAATTTCAATTTATGATAGATTTGATTTTTGGTAAAGGAAGCACCCAATTTAAGTTGTTAAGTTTAAGTTTTTCACCGTGTCCTTCTGAACAAATAACCCTGAAGCCGAACGGATTTGGTTCCCGCCTGGCTGCATGTTGGCACATAAAACACTGCATAATCAAATATTTGCCTGGATTCAACTCGACTCTCCGACTCGATTCCGCTGCTTATTTGCCAGGCACCGAGGAGGACTGGTGGTGACATGTATTGGTCCTGCCGCTGACACCGATACTGACGCCGCTGGGTTGCGTGGTTAACGCGGCCTCCCGCTGGGATTTACCTAAGTTGCCACATCCGGAGTTCCTATATAAGTCCACGGCACGACCGACAATCGTTCATTCGCAAGTCCCTGCTGCAAGTGTCCCGTGCTCTGTTCCCGTTGCTGCTGCGCCCGAGTGCTTCTCAGACAAATGGCTCGCCTCACTTTCGCCCTGATCCTGGTGCTGCTGGCCATTTTCTGCCGGTGCGGAACCTCCGGCGCCATGGCCATGCCCGATGAGGAGCGGTACGTGCGCAAGGAGTACGGCCGCGACCTACTGGACTGGTTCAACAATATGGGACAATTCACGCCTGGACAGTTGGCCACCCTCTGTCGGTATCCGCTGATCCTGGAGAACTCCTTGGGGGAACCGATGCCCATCAGAAAGCGCAACTCGGAGCTCATCAATTCGCTGCTAAGTCTGCCCAAGAACATGAACGATGCCGGCAAGTAGGCTGGTGGGATAATGGATAAAGGACAATGGTTACGATGCCTGAAGTGGAATGGAACCCGGATTATTATTATTATTTTTAATTGTTACACGTTTTGTTGATGCGTTGAGGAAAGAGATTGAGATTGAGAACGAATCCACAGGAATGTTAAGTTGGTATAGCCATGTAATTGAGAGCAAAGACAGTATGAATTTGTTGCTTTAAAAGTTCTATAAAAAAATATACAAATAGCAAATCTAAATACAAAATGGTGTCTTTTTAATCTTGCAAGGAACAAAATATTTATATCAGATAGTTCCGAGAACGTATAACATGTTTCCAACACTTAATTTCATGCCTGTTTCCCATTTGTGATATATTTACTCTGCTCAGTCCCACAGCACGTGTTGTGCTGTTCCTTGAACTTGACAAAGAACCTAAAAAAAGCTAATCAAATATGGAAACATTTAGAAGTCTCTATCATTTCCCCAGTAAAAGTTGAGAGTACAAATTTTGCTTTCTTATGTAGTTTTATTTTCCATGTGCTTTACTAAAAAATCCTTTATCCAGTAGATTTCAGCCAGACTTATTTTTGTTCACATGAATCCTTCGCACGATTTTGTACTGAATATTGCGAGCCGTAAAATGCTTCCTGTTCACAGTACTGGGCGTGGCAGTTGTCGTCGTGGTCGTGGTCGAATTAGAATCCGTGGTCGTGGTGTTGGTCTGGCCAGAGGCTGGCTGGAGCAGGATGAATCCAAGGAACAGGACCACAGCCAATAGATAGGTTGCTAGCTTCATTGTTATCGGGTTAAACAAGTGACTGTTTTACACAGGCCCAGAGGCCCCTTTTTATATCCGAATTTAGCCTAAGCTTGGATGGAAAGAACCCAGACCGAGATGATAAGTAAATAAGAGATAACAATGAGGAATCCGCAATCTAATTTTGCACAAAAAACAAGCCATTGTTTTCGCTTTGTGTTTACCCCACGGACAAAAACAACTGTTGTAGGCTTCGTTTATATGACGGCAATATGTACTTTCCTTATAAGATAGACAACTATGTTAATCAAGGTAGCTTATTTATATTAAAAATTGAACAATTCTTCACTTGTTTAATGGGTAAGTTCATTTGGCGCTGGTTGAAATCGGTAAGAGTTTGTATAGAAAACGTTATGCGTATGCCTTGTCTGACCAAGCCCAAAACTATGCGTTTATGTATGTAAATGAAAACTTGTGACAAGCGAATTGTTAGTAACTACTACATACAATCAAAATGTATACAATTTTCAATTAAAAATCAATCCAATCTCGCTGGAACAATGGTAACATATGCGAACGTGTGTATATGTTGATGCTCGCCTCGGCTCAAAATGCAGTTTCGGTAGCTTTTCACTTACATGACTATGTACTAAGCGCCAACGCGCCGGCGCTGCCTGATAATGCATAAATACTAACTAACTGGCCGTACCCTGCCTTGGCTAATTATTAACGGCTAATCTAGCATATCGTACGTGGCAGCAGCGGAGGCGGTGTGCTCCCAGCACACCGGTGACTAAGTCGCATGCCCCGGAACACGCTCTGGCCGCTGCGCCGCCAATCTGGAAATGGATACATATATTCGTAGGGCTATTATCACGAAGCAGGACTTTACTCACATTTACGGTTATAGGTTATAAAGCTTTAGCTGATTCCACAGCTTTGATTTTTCTTATTAACTTTTTGGAAACACACACAATGGCGCTGACTTTTGCTTGATAATTGCGGAAACGCACTCCTCCTTCATCCTCATCCTTATGCTCCTCTCCTTGATGCGACTGTGGCTGGTTGATCTCACATGAAAAACTCGTTGGCCGAATGGGAGAGCGGAAGTCACGTTCGCCCCGGACGGTCGAATATTGTAATCTCTATGACGCGAAGACCCCGATATGTCGGATCGATCAGTTGCAGGCCCTTGGGGTTGTAAATGCGTTCGTTTTGGGAAGCCACAAATTTGGATATCTTGCGAAGGGTCTGTGGGGAGTGTAAATATTCAAATAAATTGGGGAAATGTATATACAGTAAGGGGAAAAATAGAAGCATTACGAATTCATGAGGTCTAGATCTTCGTACAGAAAGTCCACAGATATTTTCAACGTTGTTGTTCGATTAAAGGTCAACGACTCTTGGATACTGATATAAACACATACACCCAACATGTAGAATTTGTGACAAATCAAACAACTTGTAGAAGGAGCTATTATTTGGGCCGCACTTTTAGGTATTCGCAGGGATGACGCACCTTTTCGTAGTGCGTTTCGGAGCACATATAGATCAAGTAGGCTGTGATGCACCCAATGCAGCCCTCGCAATAGGTGCCGCAGGATCCCTCCTCCGCCTCGGCGTAGAACTCGTTTAGCCTGTTAATGGTGGCCTCGAAGACGTGTCGCTCAATCTGTGGTTAGGGATAGCATTAATATAGAACCTTTGGGGGAGTATGTAGACCTTACCATGCCGTCCAGCTCCGCAGGTAACCGTGTGTGGAACTTCACGGAGGTGCCCTCGCTGTAATCGCGCTGTATGAAGACCTTGCTGAAGACCACGCCCCCGCCAACGCCCTGGAGCGCCGTGGGATTACCGCCCGCTGGAGTGCCACTGCCGCCGCCGCCGCCCTGGGACATGATGTCTCTGAAAAAGCCAATCGCCGCGTGAATAACCTCGCTCTGCAGCGCACGGTGCATTTGGTTAAGGGCGATCATCGCGTCGACAGGGTGGAGTGCCTGCTGGCGCCTCACAACTTATGGGCAAGCTGGCCTTGCCTTTTCCAGCCCAGCCCCGAATACGGAAAGTGACTGACCTGTGGGAACTTGGCATGGCCTGCTCCCGCACTTACCTGTTTAGCTTGTAGTAGAGAAACCTTGGGTGGCCTGGATGTCCTGGAGTCGCTCCTTTATTGGCTGCTAGTCAATAAAAAGACAAATGTTTGTAATTGTTGCTAATATTGCAGGTTTTCAACAATGTGACCGCGTGCTGGAATGGAGAAGATACCACATTTTGGAAAGTACAAAATATACCTATTTTACAGGGGAAAAATACCGTTGAACGGAGAAAGAGAAGCATTTTAAATAATTTAATTTAAATTAATTTAGCAATACAACAATTTGTATGCAAATAATCCACATATTTACAAATACAAAAATTAATTTATAAATATTATTTACCTAGTTCGACAAATTTTTTAAAAAGACAATGGTTTATATACTGAAATACCCTAGTATTTATTTAAGCCTAGTATCCAGACAGAACAAAACTGTGGCAAAGCAGTGAGAGAGAGCGAGAGGCAAATGGTTTGTGACAGCTTGTCACTTAAGCCTAGTATCCAGACAGAACAAAACTGTGGCAAAGCAGTGAGAGAGAGCGAGAGGCAAATGGTTTGTGACAACTTGTCACCTAGGTCTGTTTCAAAGGGTGATATCCAGTTCTGGTTCGAAAATACTAGAACGGTACAGGCGTTAGGATATTATTTAGGGGCGCGCGTTTTAGTATTTCCATAACGCGTAGCGAAAAAGAATAAAAATTTTAATAAAACTGGCTGTCACCAATGTTTGCCTCTCGCTCTGACCTTCACATATTTCAAACTATGGATCCCGCCATGAACAAAAATGCGTGGAAAAGTCGAATTAAAACAACGAAAACAGTCCTAATTGATTTTACAGAGGCAAATAGAATATTTTGGGTATTGGCAAATTATAATTTGCATTAAAAGACCTGGGACTAAGAGTAAGATGGTGCAAATCTGGAGCAATTGGGAAGCTGCATCCATCAATCAGCAATAACAAAATGATTAGGGAAAATAATTTGTAAGCAAACTAAGCACGTGAGAGATTTTTTTGCATTAAAGGTATTGAGAAGATTTGAGAAATCCCAAGTAGGCGGCGTTTCTAATTCGAGAGCCAAGTTCAGGGTTAAGTAGGCTTCGGCTCGAGCTGTAACCCAAACCCACTTCCCACTTCGTGCCAGCTTCCCAGTTGCCAGTGATCCCCCAGAATTCCTAGAGACTGGAGCTACAGCTGTGAGTGTGCCTAAAATAATAATAATATTAATTCCGAAAATTTCAAAATGAACTTGTGCTTGCTCTTGTGTCTGCTGCTTGTGTTCCTGGCCACCGTTGCCGGTGATGGTGGCGTCTACAACATCGACTTGTCCACCGTGGAGGTGCCCATCGATGAGCTGCACCAAGAAGCCGGACCGGGCGCCGGGCCGCCGAAGACCTACTCCACTGAGTCGGACTTTAATCCGTTTCGCTTGGCTGACAGTGATGAGGAGCACTTCTTCCTGGGCACCACATTCTTCCAGGGGCCGCGCAAGGTGTGCTTTACCATAGACGAGATTGCATTGTTGCGCGCCCGTGAGGGCTACGAGATGCTGGTGCCAAAGGTGTATCCCAAATATCTATCCAGCAACGAGATGGCTCTCCTGCTGGTCCGCTACTGGACCGCCGTCAACGAGGTGGTGTACCACCTGTCTGACCAGCGGACGGAACGCCTGATGGAGCTGGCCTTCTATGACACGGTGGGCGCCTACTTTCGCTTCTACCTTTTGCCCGTGGCCCAGGTGTCCTTCTACGGCGGCCACGTCTCCCTCAACACCGTGCAGCACCTGGCGAACATCAAGCGGAAGTGCCACGACGTCCTCAAAACAAGCGGCGATGGCTGGCGTTTGCCCCCCCTGATGAATGTCACGGAGCAGCTGCAGGACGTCGAGATCGAGCCGGTGAGGCTGGAAATCGAGGCGGCCGGCACGCGGCCCGATGGCAGCAACATTTGCGACCAGCTGGATCTGGGATCTGGCCAGTCGCAGGAGGTGATCTTGCCGCTGCCCAAGCTGGATCCGCTGGACTCCAATGGCCATTTGACCAACATTTATCTGCCCTTCCGCGAGAACCTCGTCTGCAGCTTCCGTTCGTCCCGCGCTGCCGCCGAACTAAAGCGTTTCATAGGCACTGTGAAGGCCTGTCACTCGATAATAGAAGTGAATCCTTCGGTTTACAACCGCAAGCTGCTCGAGTGGCTGCAGGACTTTGTGCCGCGGCACCTGTTGGATGAGCGGTTCTATCCGGGTCTCGGAGGCATCCTGCAGGTCCAAGGGAGTCTGGTGCAGACCGTCGAGGAGGAGGCCAAACATCATCGTTCGGGCAAGCGTGGTCGCTCCATTTCCCTCCGGGGGGAGGCTGGAGGAGGAGTGTACGAAGAGATGCCGTACTTGGACGGAAGGATCTACGTGGGAGCCACCATGGTGTTCAGTGTGTTCTTCTTGATAGTGGTGTTTCTGCTGCACTGCGGTTGCTGTTGCGGCGATAAAAAGAAGGAAGTGCAGACGCCCAAGGACTTGGAGTTGGGTGAGATCTCCATGTCCATGTCCATCTCCAAGCCCAAGCGATCCAGGAGGATGCGGAAAATCACTGTTGAGACGGCGATGTCCCCGCTTAAGGTGGCCAATGACAGACGTTACTACGGCCAACTGTCCAGATCCGTGTCGAGCGATGGTAGGTTCTCAGTCGAATATCCTCCGCGAGGAGGAGTTGACCTTAATTCAAACCACCACCTTACCTTACTCTGTGCACACCAGATTGGTCCACCTCAACGTTGGGCTACCAGTTTAAGAAAAAGATCATGCCGTTTCACTTCGAAATCCCCATAGATCGTGTCCGCAAGAACTACAAATATGCCAGCTTGGAGGAGGACCAGCAACCGACGGAGACGAAGAAGCCAGGCCATGGGAAGTAGGCGGTTGAACTGGCGATACTTCAGCAGACACACACGCCAACACAGGATCAACTTGGACTGGGGATACATCAGCAGCAGGCACACACCACCATCACAGGATCAACTTGCGCTGGGGACACACAGGATCACCAAATCAGCCCATCAATCGCATCGTTTCAATTTCTACATACACCTCGAGCTAATCCAGCCTATATATTTTGAGGTGCCCCATGGAAAGTTCTTTGTTTATTTTATACAAGCCACAAATAATCCAAATTGTAACAGCGTTCAAATTAAAAATGTTAAGCCCCCGAAAGTTGTGGTTTCCCTTGACGATGCAACTGCTGCTGGCCTTGTGCGGGCCGCCGATCAGCTTCTTGGCCCCCTCGGTCTGTGTGGCAGCCGTAATCTTCTGGGTGGTGGTACTGGTGACTGCCTTGGGCGTCACCTCCTCCTGACTAGGCTTTGCTGGCTTCTTGCTGGTGGTGGTGGTGCCGCTGATAAGAGCTGGCTCCTTTGGCTTGATCTTGGACTTGGCTAGAGCTAAGGCTGGAGCGGTTACTGCGGATGAAGGTGTGACACCGGCTGCTCCCACAGGTGGTGAAGCTTGAGCCGACGATGCTGCAGATGACAGGGCCGAGGAGAAGGATGATCCCGAAAATGCCGTTGCGACGGTAGCTGCAGGAACATTGGCCGCAACAATGGGTGAGGTAGTTGTTCCTGCTCCTGCTACTGTTGCAGTCGGAGGTGAGGTGTAGACGGAGTTGGCCGCCTTGTCCGCCAACTGTTGCTTAGCCGCTGCCGCAAAGTTGTACAGCTGCGTGGCGGAATTCGAAGAGGAAGCGGCATACAGGGACACATTGTTGGTGCTGTGCCTCTTTACCGTCTTCTCCAGCTCCGGATACTGCTGGTCCGGGTTCTGCTGTTGCAGCTGTAGCTGGCATCGTGCTCCACGCTCTTCGACTTCATCAGGGCCGGCGGCGAAGAGTAGGCGGATGTTGTGGACGTTGTGGGAGAAGAGCTGATAACGGAAGCGGATGCCGAGCTGCTAAATGATGGAGCCTTCTACAAATCCTAGAGTCCCCATTACCTCCGACCTGTCTCCCCACATCCTTCCCTCTATACATAACTTATACATACCAATATTTGTACAAATGGAAGAGAAGAAGTGCAGGGCGAGAGGCATTACCGATTATTCAGCAAATGACAGCAGCAAATGAGAATCTTATTTAAATGGGAGATCGAAATTTAATTTAAAATTTGTTTAAAATATAATATACTAAAGAGGATCGAAGTGTAATTCCGTGGATAATCGAAATAAATTAACAAAAAAAAAAAA
>VNJV01017581.1:0-11787 GCA_008042635.1 Drosophila nikananu | reverse complement strand
TCAAATGTTCACATGCTTTCGTCAGAATATTTTTTTCTGAAGACACCTTTTAAAGAATGTCTAAAAGAAAGCAGTTCCGCAACAATTTGCCAAGGATGTTTTGGGGCGAACAATTCAACGCCGTTAAAATGAAGTGGGTTTAATGCCAAGGACACATGCAAAAAAAAAATCGGGTAAACTGGGCCAGAGATAAGAACAATTTCAGGGAGAGTCAAAATTTAATCTCATTGGACTCGATTACTCTTGCAAGGTGCGCCCTAGAAAGGGCAAGCGATATTCGGAAAATTGAACACTGTTAAGCATTAACCTAACATTATGATATGCGGATGCATATCCAAATATAAAAGTGTATTAATTTGAATGATTCAGGGTACATATGGTGAACGCGGGAAAAAATAGGGATAGAATTATCCGTGCAGTTGTGCCTGGCATTCAGGCAATAAGTGAGAATGAAAACAAACAATTTTTTAAGACAATTCTGCACTTTCAAAACGGCTCGAACTCTAAGTAATTCACTGAACTTTTGTACTTCGAAGTAAATTTCGATGCAAGAATTGGGCATTAAAGGGGTCTACTACTTACGAATTTTTAAAAAATCGATTTTTTTTATTTTTTAAATATAGAGGATCTGAGGAATACACCACACAAAGGGTTTTGTATAATTCGCATTCCTTCATGGGTAAACGAAGCCCGAAAGATATACGTTTCTACCATTTCCCCTATCTTTAAACGCGTTTTTCCAAAAATCGCGTTTTTTAAACTTTCTTGTATCACTTCATCCAGTAATTTTAATGGAATTGAATTTTTTCCCACTTCTTTATCAAACAATTCTCTATGCTTTCCCGAGAACAATTAAACTATTTTTTTCTTTTTCTTTATTTTTACACTCTCCAACAGGTGAAAAAAACATGGTTGAAAATGAAACTTTTTACAAAAAAAATTTATATTAAAAACAATTTTTAATTAAAAAAATCTTACTCGATGAAGCATAGACAACGTTCAACTGAAAATAAATAAAATTCTTTTTTCCCATTTTGGGCAAGTTGAAGAGTAGTTATGATACCAGAAAAATTACCCCCAAGATTTAGATTACCCCACTTTGACCCCATATAAACCACGAATGATTCGCTATACACACTTAAAATTTCCCATAGTAGAGTTTATGATAGAGAAAATTAAACGAAGGTAGCCTAAATCGATAGCAGAATTGAAAAAAATTACTAGAAAAAGTATAGTTCGGGCATATAACTGGGGAATATTTAAAAAATTTATAGAATTTTATGTTCTATAGGATAAAATCTTTATTTAAAGAAAATGAGGAAACAGCAAAGTATTAATTTAAAGTTTATGTACAAAATTAACAATAATTTGATACAAAATATATAATACAGTATAGAAAATTAAGTATACTTTTTGAATTAACATTTTTTTGTTAAACTAGTCAGAGTTAGAAATAAGAGTAAAAATAGTAGGGCTCTGAAAAAAATATTTTTTTCAACAAAATTTACAACTATAAAATAAAAATTAATATGCACTTTTATTTAGAAATCTTCGATTAATCATTAAAATTTAGGACAATTTGGACAAAATTGACAAGTGAATATTTAGGCTGTGTTTTTTTTTTTTTTGTGGCCCAGGGTGTATACTAGTTGAACAAAAGTCAACTTTTCTCAAAGTAAAAATAAGTAAGTAAAAACCCGATATCAGTAAAATTCTGAAGAATATGTCATTCTAGATATATTAATTAAATATGCACTTAAAAATTGAGCACAATATACACAAATGTTGTATGCTTGCAAAAACTGTTACAGTTGGTATTAAAAATGAATCGGGAGTTGACAGTTTCATTACCAGTTTGATCGACATTTTGATCACTAAGAATTAATTCGATTTAATAAAAAACAAAAAAAAACTTATATATTCATTTTAAAATTCTTTAACTTTTTCATATACACAATATATTTACAGTTTTACATTTTTCTCTACACTTTACGATTGTTTTATGCCATATGATATTATATAATCATCAAATTTGCATAAAATTAAAACCAAAATTCTGAAATAATAATAAATGGATACATCTCTGATCAGATAAAATTATGATGAACCAGAAAGGAGGCTAACTTCGGCTCACCGAATTTTGTACACCATTGCAGCTTACAATTGGGTCATTATGAATTTACCGAATTTATTCAAGTGAAAAGAAAAACTAACAGGAATGATATAAAACCTTTATACATACCAAAAAATTCGGTTTTAACGAATTAACCGAATTTAACCTATTAAACTACATTTAAAGTTTTACAGTTCCAATTTTAGATTAACAGAATTGAATTTTTTTTTCTATGTAAATTTAACGATCGTATGACAGCTATATGCTATAGTAGTCAGATTTTGATTTAGGTATAGGAAAATAAGTTAAAAACCGTCTAAGGTATAATTTTGTAAGTCAAAATGTTTGGATCATTCCTATGGCAGCTGTATGATAAAGTCGTCCGATTTTAACTTATATAGTAGTAAGAGAATAAAGAAGACTATCTGCAAAGTTTCATTCGAATTGCTTTAAAATTGAGTCTAGTTTGCGTAGAAACGGACAGGCGAATGGCTGTTGATGCTGCTTTTTAGGGTGGGAAATGACTCTTTACTACGTTGCAAACTTTAGACTAATACTCAGGCGTTTCAAAAAATATTCTCATATTTTGTTATACATAGTTTTTCTTTAAACTATTTTTTGACATTGCAACGCACTTAGTATGAAATTCAAAATATATATTTTTAATTTTAATTCCTAATTTGGAGCTGTTGTTCAACACACTGCTAATATTCCAAATAGATCTGACCGGAAAATCTAAAGATGCTGGATGAAGATCGGGCGGTTTACTTTTTCAGATCTATGTAACTGCATTATATGTCCACAAATACTTGAATTTACTTGAAAACGAACACAGGTATACAACGATTATATTCTATACATTTGTACTACAAAAAACTTTGGGTCCCAAGTGCTTTTTGTCACTTGTATGATGACACTTTTTATAAAATCCAGTAGTATTCTTGAATCATAACATTCACTTATGAAATGTGGGATAAGCAACCATCAACTTGTCCAAGTAGTCTGTAATAGTATCTGTCCAACTAATAATTTACGCGCCTGGCGGCTTTCGAATTCTTTTGTGGCCAAGTCTCGCATCAGCATTGGACTGAAATGTTGCCCTTCAATTAAAACATCGAGTGACAAAGAGCAGGAAAAATTACCAAAAAAGGCTGAAAAATATCAAAATGTCTGCATCGAACTGTAATTGTTGTGCCGATGGCAGTCATTTATTTATTTGCAGCGATCCTTGAAGCAAAACGCGCCTGATGACGATGACGAGCATTCAAAATAGAAGGGAAAACGCATTCGGGCAGCGTTTTCGGAATGTTTTCAAATCAAATATCGGTAGTTGCCGGAGGGCGGAGGGTCGACTGCCTTCCGTGGCTTGCTGGCTGACGTTGATTGCCTTTGACTGCGTATTTATTTGTATAGTCTGTCCGTCGCGGGTCCTTCAGTCCGCCGGTCAGTCGGTTCGGTTGGATTTTTTCCGAGCTTGATGCTACTCTCTTTGTTTTGCCTCAGCTCTTTGCATGTTGCGCCATTTTCGTTTTTATTTTGTGCACTATTGAGTTGTGTGCTTTACGCTTTTTGTCAACATTTTGTTTCCAGCTGCTTTTGTGTACTTTTTCGCAGTGTGCTGCTGCCTTTAATGAAATGTTTTGACTTCGTACTCCGCCAGCCCGGCCGGGACACGGCCGGATGCAAGGGCTCGCTTGGCTGCTGCGTGATTTGAAATTATTATTAAAGAGGAGTTAAAGTGCTGCCATCAGAGTTAATAGGTTTTTATTACATGCCTAGCAGCCTAATCAAAACATCCACTTGCGGAGACTTCAGCCGGCAGGCATTGCGGATATTTGAATTACGCTTTCTACTGGAAGTATGCTTAACGCAATAAACACGTATCTCCCCGCCCCGTCCTGGTCGCATCCCCAGAATCCTGCACGGGCTCCTCAATTGATTTAATGACGCAGCAAAGTATGCAACAAAATAGCTCGACGAGCAGGCGAAGGGCCAGGCCAGGATCCGCAGCCGAGGCCAGACACCGTCTCGTTCAGAGTCTTTCACTCGAAATCACTTGAACAGCTTGCACATTTATGCAATTCACTTCACACAAATGGGTTCGGATTTCGGCCCGGATCACTGCAAAAATCACTTCCCTGCAATGCATTGGGCCTGGCTTCCCCTTCTCGCCGCCTCCCATTGCAATGCAGTCAACTCTGAAATTGCTCGGATTGACGTTTGTTTAGCAACTGTCGCAGGCCTTCTGTCCGCTTCCCTCCTCTGCCAGCGAAAATTGCCGATGTTGCACTTGACCAACTGGCAAAAAGCAATTTTCCTTCCAAAAATTTAATTGAATCTGAAGTGTCGAATAGGCGGAAAGAAAATCAATAGGAATTTCAAGACCTGCATGCTTTAGGCTGAAGCCGCCTGATAAGAAATTTTCAGAAATGTAGAGTGCTCTTTCTTATTTTATTGACGTTTCCTAAAGCATTTAACTATGAATTTCCCATCCAGCTGACTGGAATTTATTTATAAAAATAGGAAAGAATGAAGATGTATCGTATCATAATCTGCATAATAAGAGTTTATTTATGAACTGACACAGTTAGGGGCAATGCTTGATTAATCTATATCAACGTTTATCAGAGGTTTCCCGATTTAGACTCTCACAAACTGTTCCTCCACTATGCACTTTCTGAGAAATTCATAAGCTTTGTTAACCCACTCGGCTATTTCTCAGAGGTCAAAAGTTGTATTGTTAACCTTTTGGTTTCGGTTGATTTCCGAGCATTTGGATAATTTAAAATTCTAATTCCAAGCTTTTTTTGTTAGGCGTAAGACATAAGAGAGACATAATAATACAGTTTTCGTTGGGAACTCTTTGGATCTGTCATATGTATGTATCCCTTAAAGGGCGAACACTTAACACTCTCTATAACTTATTGTTCAGAAAAGAACCACCAAAGAGCTTAAAGGAGAATAAAACTATAAAAAAATGTGTTTTTCTCAGCAATGAGAAGAATGGCAACTGTTGTTTTCAAGTTTTGTTATTAACTCCTTAAATATAATTTAAATTAAAAATGTTCCTCCAAAAGATTATTTTTAAAACAACTTTTAGAACAATTCTTTTTTTATACTTTTTTTTAAATTATGTAAGTTACTTTATTTTACTAGTTATTGTATAAAAAAAAAGTATAATTTACAATAACAATCGCTCAATCAAAAATTAAAAACAAAAATGTTGTTTGTATAGTTTTTAGTTTTCTAATATTAAATATAACTCTAATTAACTTAATGTTTATGTTGTAGAAAACCTGTTTTTGATTACTATTGCATGTATTTTTTATTGAAAGAAGCTTTATTGACCCTGAAGCTCATCCCATACTGCCGGTGACTTATCAGAGTTGTTACTCAAATGCTCATTAAATAAATATTTTTTGTCCAATGCGAATTCAAATTTAACATTAAATTAAAGTATAATACGTCCGCTTACCATTTGATTGAATTTTCCCAGAGATAGACGATCTGATGTTATTTTCGGTTTCTTTCACATTTCAAACACTTCAAATTTATTTGGGTATATGGATTGAAATCGGTGTTCTTATACACACTGTTTCCATTTATAATTCATAGATTCTTCAAAACATTTCACTGCTCACTAATTGATATATGAATGCGTGCAACATGAGTACCGCCTGCATTTATTTTTATATTAGTATTCAAAAATGTCTTAGCTTATTATTGATACTAAATACTGGAGAAGCACAACGAATTAAGGGATTTTGCTTTCTAAGTCCTGCTCAATCGTTTTAATTCTTTACATACTACAGTTCACAACCATTAATTTTTAAGCGAGCGATATTGGGAAAGGTCTGTGGGTAATTTGCTGTATGCTTATATTCAATAGCGCCCCGGAAGTGGTGGGATTCTTACAATGTTCTAAGGATGTACAACGGGCTTAAGAATTTCAACAAAAAGGGCCTGCACTACAAACTAGGTTTTCGCACTTCTACCGGTTCTAAGCTATTTTCACAAACTACGTAGTCGCTAAAAACAAATCGCTCTTCCGATATAAATTCATATAAATGTGCAAAAGTTTGTATCGATATTTGTCTGGTTTTGGTTTCGTCTTTTGAGGCTTAACTCAGGTCAGTTACATTCCCAGAATCTGCCCTAGGTCAGTTTCCGATGTAGGTTTGATTTCCCAAAATCGCGGAACATTCTCACACACACTAAGAGGAAGACTGCTGAATTTTGTTACTGGGAAATTGTTTGCTTCGGACGCCGGCTCTTTGTCATCGGCAACCTTTCGTGACCGTAATTCGCGCAAAACTGATCCTTAACGCATTCCGAAAAAATCCAAAGCTTGCCTTTGCTGGTGAATTGTGCAACGAACACGAACCTATCCAAATGCACGAGTCCTTGTGGCAGCCGACGGCACCTGCAAGCGAACACGACGACGAGGACGAGGACGAGGCGAGATTTCAAAGCCGACGAAGTCGCCCGAGGAGCAGACAGCTACGAACCGCTAGCCGGCAAATAAGGAGGCAACACTAACACCGACAGCCAGGGCCAACATGTCTTCGGCCAAGAGCAAAGTAAGCCTTTGCAACTATGCAGCTCGTGTGGGAGCCACTTGGGCCTTGCCATATCATAATCAGCTAATACCTCAGCTTAGCTTGAGCGAGTTAATAGGATCGAATTAATACATTTGCCGTCTTTTGAATGGCCATGTATCAGACTTTCAAGTGAGGCAAAGAATCCTCAAACATGTTGCGTTTTCGAATTCGCCTCAAACAACAACAATGGCAACAAGTACTAACCTCCCTTTCGAAACTCTACACATCCTGAAAGCTTTTGTAAGGCACTGTAAGAATGGGAACAACGGTCAACAGCAAGTAAGATAATCAAATATAAATGTCCCTTTTTTAACTTGTGTTAAAAACCAAATTAAAAATGTAATTAACAAGAGAAAAACGGCTATTAATATAAAAAGCTTAAAACCTCTGTATATTTATTTGAATATTTATTTATTTATATTTCTTCTTTAATAAAATTTGACTGTTTCAAAACAGCAAAAGCAGACGCAATGAATCCTTTATTTTGCACAATGCATAAAAGCTTTCGTTAGTGCCAAAACGACGGCGAATTCACCCCCACTTTGTGTAGACTTTTACAAGAATGACTGTAACACGACTGAGGGAGAGAGGCGACACGCGAACGACAGCTCAGGACGGCAAAGTCTACACAACAACTGGGCCCAAGGGTATTACTTGGGGTTGAAACAATACAATAAAGGCTAAGCCCGCTTAATTGAACTCAAGTGTCAAAACGCTGAGCACCGTTAAAGAGACGGCCGGTGCTAAAAGTAAATATGATTTAATGGTTGCTAATGCATTTTTCCAAGACCATTTTAAAGTATTTGGGCTCAGTTGCCAGATGATTGGCGAAGTTCCAACGAAGCAAATTTGCTCTGCAGTCAATGCCAAACACCCGGACAGAGAATGCAAATACAGACACGCAGTAACGACTGTAGCAACGACGCCGAGGACGACGAGACAAAAACATTCCAATGCAATTAGTCCACACATACTCGCTCGCGTAAAAGTGAATGGTCATGAAACCACCACCACTGCAGAGCGGATCCCTGCCCATTTTCACCACGCGCAGAGCTTTAATCGCCCGTACACACACATGAACACGTGGGAAAATGAAAATAGAATACCAATGCATACCGCACGGCGCTCTTCTATTTGCTGAGCAAGTCCCTGGCGCTCTCTCGCCGCCCATGCGCACCGCGAGCTGCCCTTAAGTGTGCCCTCGGACCAATCCGGTCCGCTCCTGCACACTTTATGAGCATGTCCGGCGTCGGCCAATCGCGGCGTTGCACATTTCCAGGCCGGCACTGCACTCTTGCCCCTACAAAACTGCATGCCGGTAGGCGCAAACTCGGTGCTGGGAACTCGAGGAGGCTCCGAATCCTGTTTGCCTCGCCCAAGTGTCGATTACTGGGAGTACTCGTCGGCTGCATATCTGTAGGCTCCATTACACGAACAGGCGCATACACACACGCACACTGCACACTGCACACTGCACTCGGAGGTGTTTGCCCTGCTAGGTGACAAATTTTCATGACAACGCCTGTAAATATGCAGGGATTTTTCCAGCTTTTCGCTCCCTTCCCATTCGCAATGCAGAACGAGGGTAATTGGGGTCGTTCTCGGCGTTGTCCTGTGTTGATTTTTCGCATTCGCATTGCATACTTCCAGGCGCCCGTGATTGCTGCTCCTGCTCCTGCCCCAGCTCCTATTATCTTCAGAGTCCTTCCCTGGGCATTTATGATGACGTTTTCCTTCGCCTCGCACGAGTGCCACTGCACTGGCAGCTTGTTTGCTCTGAGGGGTCAGGTCAGCATATTTGCCAAGCAAAATATATTTCTTTCATGCCAAGTGTGAAAATTGTCTTCCTCGGCTGCACTTTTGATTGCCGTTTCGAATTGAAGTGGCAGGAGAGGAGGCACAATGAGCAACCAGTCACACTGGTGGAAGCATTTTAGTCGTGCAAATCAGAGCAATGCGGTGGAATTCGTTGACGAAGCATTCTCTACAATGTGAGTCGCAAGGAGCTCATAGGGCAATCAGTTTACACCAAGTTATGATAGCCGGCACTGAGGGATATTGCTGGCAAATAAGACACCCGAATAACACTTTCTATTATGTTTTTTAGTTTAATAATGGTATGCATAGTGCCAATTATGTTTTCGCATAACTTTCGTTGAAACAGCTGGACAAAATGATCATTAATATGTTTTTGAAGAACTATTAACGATGAAAACACCATGTTATAATTTTTCTAGGAAGATCGTATTATGCATAGCTGGATAATTTCAGGATCGCAAATACCTTTGGATGCTCGAGAAATAACTCGGGGTTTCAAAAGCCTTAAAAAGTATCTTAAGGTGTAAAATGCAATCTTTGAGGTCCGGTTAGTTCAATGAGATTTGTATGTGTTCGAGTTTGATTTTCCTTTATATTTATGTTAATTGTTAAATGAAACATTATGGTTCCCATTAATTTAAATAGAATTCTCAATTCAAACCCAGAATCCTCTCAACCAATTGTAATGTGCAGCCATCCGAAGCATGTCCTTACGGTGCATCTGCCGAGTTATTTTGAAAGCATTAAAGGACACGCTCCTCTCGAGCAGCCCACATAATCCGGAGGCTTCAAGAGACAAAAGTCACACATCAGACTATGGCTACGGGCCCAAGATCCCACCTTGCCACCTGGCGACCTACAGAGGGGCTAAGTGTGTGTTCGAGAGCGAGTGTGCTATTTGCACAGCCAGCAAGAGGCGGAGCACGTAAATGCATCCGCAAATACATAAAGCGACTCACAACCACATTTGCACAGACAGACGCATACTGCAACCTGTACCTGGACCCCTGACAGCTGCTAGGACTAAAGCTTCATGGGGAATTGAGTTAGAAGAGCCAAAGAGCTTAAAATCAAAAGTCAGGCCAGGCCTATATAAATAAAAGCAATATGCAGGCGGAGGCGGGAGAATGGAGAATAGCAGACAGCCTAGAGTGAAAGCAGAGCGAAGGACAAACAGAGCCGAAACGGAGCACAGAAAAGCGAAGGCAAGACATTTATTTGGCCAACACCAGTGCCCAGGCAGGAAGTAGGCACAGTCCCGGGCTACCAATGGACAATTGTAAATGGCGCCTTAGTTTCGACAGACCCTATTCTGATTAAGCGCATAGGTCGTTGTCTGACATGTCCTCCGTCCTCTGCGCCACGTCCTCCGCTCATCTATCTGTCGGTGAGTCACTGCGCTTGGCCATCAGACTGTCCCAACCGCAGAGGGGCAGCAGAAGGGTTTTAGGGTAAGAGAAATTCAGAAAAAAAAAGAAAACGCTAACAAATGGCAAGGCAGGTTGCTTTTTTGTCTGTTTTTGTCGCTGTTTGTTGTTGCAATGTAACGGCGTAAGCAAAATTACGTGCGATTGTTTTCTGCAGTGGTCCGTGCACATAAATGCGGCACTGGAAATCCGGGCTGGGTAAACATAGACACGTTGACTGCATTTTGGATGAGCACCACGGAAGTTTGGCTGCCGTGCTGTGTGCTTTTAAGAGCAGAAGTCAGAGGATACCAAACATCAGGCTTGGACTACGAAATCAAAAGATAGCAGCCTTCAAAAGGAGGAATACGGAAATACAACTGGGTGCTGCACTCTTATTATCTTCAAAACCTAACGACCTATTCTCAGACTTACACAGCTTAACCACTTGGAGATCCAACGACTTAAATTCATCTGGATGAAGAGGCTCTGTAAGTAATAAAAGTTAATGTTCAACTTGGCTTTTTAATGTAAGTTCTTCTGATTACATCAATTGAGAAATGACCTCGCACTCGATCAGATTCTCATAGGAGGCCGACTCAAGGCTGCCAAGATAGCTGATTACTTTACTTCGGTAAACGCCAGGGACCACGAAGGGCGGTATGAGATCCTTGCTTAACTGAAAATCCCTCAGGTAGTATTCACCGACCGGCCAGGGGCAACGGCTCGGCATATGTCCATGTTTGGCCAAGCTATTGGTCCAGCGTTTGAACAAGCTGTTCCGATAAGAGCGGATCATTTTGCAAAAGTCAACATCATATTTAAAGAACGTATTGTATGGTCCGGCACGGTCCAGGCCTCTTTCGAGGCTTATGTACAATTTCCAACCCGCAGGGATTTTGGTTCTGGTTCGCATCACATAAGAAATTCGGTTTTCTAGCATCGACATGTTAAAGGCTTCGACGTATTTAGTGTTATGCAGACATCTGTGACTCAGTAGGTCCAGCGATTTCTATTGTGGCAATTAATTAATACCAGATGATCGGAAAACACAATACCCACAAAGGCCATCGTATCGGGTAACAGCAGCCACCACAGTTGAACGAATATCGGGCAATATTTTTGGAGTTTCATATGGATAATTGGCCCAACTCTTCACGACTAATTCAAAATTCCATTTTGCTGTCGTTAACCAGCTAAGCACCAAATGTGAACCAAAGATAGTAGATCAACTGTCATTAACATGGTCATTTCAGATAATTGCTTTGGCATACAAAAAATTGAAATCAGCACCTTGGAAAGAAAAAGAATTTCCCTTGAATTGACATTTTTGGAGCTTTTGGCTCAAATTTGATATGCGATTTGTCACGATGTTTCTTATAGCATCTCTAATATGTAGTTGTCACTTTACATTCTAAGAGAGCTAATACATTTTGGATTGTTCCATACTTATATAATAAAAATAGAGTTTCCTTTTCCTAATCGAATTTTCATACTATTTTCACTCTGAACATTTTATTATTGTGATTAAGAATTTTAATTTTTACCCAAAATAATGCAAAATAAATAATAGTTCCGCGCTTTTGTTTGCCGTTTGAATCGGTGTGAACATACTCGCATACTAAGCCAAAACAATGTATTCGTTTTAAATGCAGTTTTCAATACAAAATCTTTAAATAAGGTTTTAAAATACCGTGTTCAAAATATTCACAATGACAACATTTAAACATATTTTTTTACACATTAACTTATTATTTTTATTATTATTTATTTTAGCTGTAAGATAAAATTATTTTATTTACAAAAATTTGATTTACAAAAAAACGTACTATATTTAATCAAAACAAAG
>VNJV01017577.1:0-13773 GCA_008042635.1 Drosophila nikananu | reverse complement strand
GCTTGCAACTTGTGTCGCATTCAATGGACCAAAGTTGCCGTAAATAACTTTTAATAGAATTTTTAATGGGCAGCTCGTCTCGGTCGGATGGCCTTTGGGCAATTTGGTTTTAATATAGATTACCATAATGATTTGCCAAATGCAATGAAATGTGGTTGAGGCGAAACAGAGGAAATAAAAAATGTTGGCTGCGGTTAGAGGGTTGGAAAGGACATGGTTTTTGTTTAACTTTTTGAACTGAATAATGGAGGAATAAAGTTTTGAGCCAATTCTTTGTTAAATAGAGATAAGTTTTCGCATTTAAATTGGTTTCAGGAATAATGTATATATTATTTTTGCAAATTTGTATTAATAAATTAAAATTCCCCCAAGAAATTATTAAAATTTCTGATACAATTTTAGGAAGTAAAATTATAGACATTTTTCTAAGCTTATAAAATGCAAAGATAAATATTAAATAATTAAAATAGCCACAGTAATATATCAAAATAATATTTGTTATAAGTTTATATTTAAAATGAATAGATTAAATGTATCTTTAACATTATTAAGGCTTCCAGCTACAAAATGAAACATTTATCGTTTATTTTTTAACACTATTAAACCTTCTAAAATGAATAAGCTCAAGGGAAAATTCCTCAACTAATCCAATCAGTTTTAAAGCACTTCTATGTTTCGTAAGCCTTTTGGAAAGTTTTCTTCCTCCGTGACCATCAAATATTTTGCATTATTAATCAATTTCCATTTCCAAAAGCATGGGAAAACTTTATGCATTTTAAACTAACTTTCTCGCCGCACGAACTTCAACTTATTGGCTGGAAAATATTCATCTATCTACCCGCAGGTAGAGGAAACTTATCAGCCAAGTGCGCACAATAAACCATGGCTTAGAAAGGTTTCGTTCTCGGACTTTTACCCGCGAGCTGCGTATAAATTTCGGCTTAAAATTATTCGAATATTTGCAGTGCCTTCCTCCCATTTCTTTTTTGGCGGCTATATATTTTTCGGCGTTGTTGCCCGAAATGCAGACAAGTTGACTATCGTCCTCAATTCCCAATGCAGGGAAAAACTGCGGGAACTGTGTGCTGGGGACTGGTACTGGAGGACCTTTTCCTTTTCCTACTTATTATGCCGCCGCATGTTTCTCTATGTTTGCTCTTTTGCGGAATTATCGATTACAAATGAATATTTCATTAGGGGCAGGGGAGCCGAGGAGAGCGCCAAATGAAGCGAGACAAATGGGGAACCGAAAGGGGGGCCTGGCACCTGCTGACTTCCGCTTCCGTTTCCGGGTCGCGCGACACTCTGGCCCGGCGATTTTCAATTAAAATGCAGCATACTTTTCGCGCTTTCGTTAAGCATTCTTCAAGCACGGTAGGAAAATATTTACACGGTTAAAAATAATCTTTTTTTATATTTAAATATTAAATGGAAAGTACTTTTTTCTATAAAAAGATCAGCACTTAAATAATCTCATTAGGGAAAGATTTTCTACAAATATAATGTAAACGCGTTTTATTTGTAATGCAGAATATTTTAATTAAATAAGTTAAATTCGTTTTATTTGTAATGCGGAATATTTTAATTTAATAATAATTTCTTTATTTTAATTATGAATTTTAATTTTAATTTATGAAGCAAAGAATGTATAGTTTATATTTTAGTACAATTTTATATATGAATAAAATAAAATATGGTATATGATTTCTGGTAAATGAAATTGTTTTTCTTAATATTAAGAATGAAAAATATAAGATATAGTAAGCCTGATATTTTAAGGCATTAACCGATTAAGTTATTTTATAAATATTATTTTAAGTAAGTATACAAATCAACAAATTATCATGTTTAATGTAACTCCAAGCTAATATTTTTGTGTGTACATTTAAATTGTTATTTTCTAATAACCTATTTAAATCACGATTTAAAAAGAAATTCCAGTGTATTGTCCACATTCCTTTTGCCATTTCTTTTTCCTATTCTCCCTCTCTCTCCGCTTTCGGGCTCTTTAAAATGCTGTTTAATGTATGTCCCCACTTCTGTTTTGTGTCGCATAATTACCAATGCCAGGATAATTAAGGCAGCGCCGTGCTGCCAGGCCACAAACAAAAAAGGACAACGGGTCCCGAATGCGGGTCCCGAGCCGAGGGACTGCCAAAAATTGGGGGGGAATGGGAATGCAAGGGGGACTTCGGTGGTGGGTGGGTGGTGGCTTCGGTGGTGCGAGCACGTGACTAACGGTAATGGCACGCCAAATCACAGGAGAAATGAATTGTTTGCCGGGCGGGAGTGCTCGGAATGCCAAATGTGAATAAAAGAGAGAGAGCGTAGCAGAATTTGCAGCCCAGGATGTCCAAATTATATTATGCTAAAAATATTGTAGAAAGCTTTCTATTTACTAGGCAAGTTGACACCTAAAATGTGTCACTACATTTGGGGGAAGAGGAGGTTTTAAACTAAAACAGGTTTAATAATGTTTATTAAAATTAAAAAGGGAGGTTTTAGAGGAAAAATCTAAACTAAAAAAGGTTTATTAATGTTTTTTTAAATTTTATCTCACTAAAAAAAATTATAAAAAATTTATTTTTGTACCAAACTATTTATAGGTTTTAGTTCATACATATTTTGTATTTAAATTAAGGATAAAATAAGGAAAATATAGACGCGAAGGGTAATTGTGCCCATAAAATGACTACTTGAATAAGCAAACTTTAAATAAACAACAAAGTTTTAACGAATAAGATTATTTTAAGACTTTAAAATGAATTTTCTGCCTACATACATTAAACTCTTTAATAATATGTTAAAATCCCTTATAGAACACATGGCTTATTATTATTTAAAAAAGTTATTAAAACCAGATATTTTCATTGTAACTTTACAAGATTTTTAAAAAACCCAAAACAATTTATACTTAAAATTACCTCCCCTCAGCCTTTACAACAACACCCTTAAATTAATTAAAGATAAAACTTGTGCTGCCCCCAGCTTAAATTTCAATTAGACAAAGGTGTTCAGTGCCTTGGAAAAAGGTCTACCCTTCCTTTTCAGAGGCAACTTGTGATCCTCTTAGGCGAAAACTCCTGCGAAAACTCCACTTCAGTCTGCCATATATCCTGCATTTTCCCCACATTCCCTGGCCCCCGCAAGGAAACTCGAGCGGAAAGTGATTAAGGCTCACGTTTCGGGATTACGTAAGCTCCTACAGGGATACTTAGCCAGCTGGGCACCCGAAGGCGTTTTATATATATATATATAATATGCATATAGGGGAAAGTGGCAGAGAGTGGGTGGTGTGTGGTTGTGTGTCTGCTAAGCATATCATGTGTTTATGCGCGATTCCCCAATAAAACCATTTTTACCTGGCTTTTCGGGGCGTCCCTTGACACGTGAGCTTCATATAAAGAAAAAAAGAAAACGTGGTGAAAGGAGAAGAGGAAAGCAGGCCTCGTCATTTCATGGACATTGCAGCACGCGAGGGGTCCCCTAGCCCCTGTGCCACTATTTTTCCCTTTTCACTTTTGTGGGGACTTCCCCTTCGCCGTTGCCCCCTTCCCCACTCTGCGTAAACACAGCTATTAAATGCCAACTGACCCCAAATGCTGACCGACTCAGGGGCTACAGTCGCTCTACAATTAGGAAAATGTATCTAGGAAAATTAGGGAAAATAGCCGGGACTAAGACTAGGAATTATATGTGATATTTATTTGAAAATGCTGAGTAAAAAAATCTATTTAGATATATTTACTTAATTCTTTATAGTAAAAGGAACAATTTCTAATTTAAAATATTAAATAATAATTATTTCAGTACCTAAAGCCATTTTCTGCAATGTTAATTCCGGCTTTAATCCATGGGTACCAAAGCTAGACTTAAGATAAATAGATTTCTATGTATTTCACTCAGTAAATCATCTTAAGAATACATTTAATATATGTCAAGAATCAGGAATGTCAAAGAAATCGTTATGGAATTATATTATTATATAATATTATTGAAACAAAACAAATATATATCAAATAAATACAAAAATATAACATTAAAATATAAAATTATGAATCCAAACTTTGGAAATTTATCGTAAAACTTAAGCCAAAGTTTGAAGCCCAAATTTATGCTTAAGTCCTCCACTACTCTGATCTTGTATGACTATAAAACTAAGTTAACCCTTAACCTGGACTGTATTTAATTGGCCCCTTAAACCCATTTCCCCCTCTCTCCCCTAGTGGGTAATAAACGGGCGGTGCAACAACCTCGCTTAGTTGCAGCCGGACGACCTTGAACCAGTTTTCATTTCTACAAAAAATCGCCTGCACAAAAAGGGCGCAGGCAGGGCAACTTATTAGAAGAAGACTTTGGCAAACTTCGAAGAACTTTCGCCAATATCCAGGCATATTAATCAGGCTCAGAGCGACTAACAGCAATTTAATTGCAGCCACATACTCGTAAGCAGAGGATGTGCTTTGGGTGGGGGCTCAGGACGAAGGATGAGGACGAAGGATGAGGCTGAGGCTGAGGATGAGCAGGAGCCTTCCTATGACAGCAAACTAAAAATAAACAAATGAGCCAAGCGAAAGAGACACAGGGAAAAAATAGACGACACAGAACGAGTTGTGGCCGAAGCGCGGAAAAGCGCGCTTGCGTAAGGAGAGGAAAATTAGAGAGAAAATTAAAAGGGAAAACAGCAGGAAACTCTCAGAGAGAGAGAGAGAGAGAGAGAGAGAGAGAGAGAGAGAGCGAAAGCCCAGAGCAAAGGTTATTGTTGTGGCTGCAGAAGGATTTCAAGGAAGTGAAATAGCGCTGCAGACTGAATTTTTCACAGACAAAGTTTCCTATCTGCTTCCTCTTCCTCCTTTTCCTAGGCTTTTCCTAGCTGTCACTTCCTGTGTACCAGAGTGTGTGTGTGTGTGTGAGAGTGTGTGCGGTGAATTGAAAATAGATTTTTGGTGATTTCACATTACGGTTTTGATCTTTAATTTGATATAAAATGGTTATGAGAACTACTAATAACTTATAGTTCTTAGTAAATATTTCAAGGTTTACATTTCATTCATTATTTTTTGTGGATTAAAATTACAATTAGCTCACAAATTTTAATATTTAACAAATCTATAATATTTATTACCTATTTCCTTAATTAATTTCCATTAATTAAACTATTTTATTCTTACTATTAATTCCCTTGGGGGTTCCTTGAACTCTGAATCATCTAGAATCGATTACTGAGTAAAGACCTCTAATGGCAGGTAATTCCTACTAAGAGTCCCATTTATATTAAGTATTCCACTATTATGGCTTCCATAAATTCAAGTGCTAATTATTGTTGGGATATTAAGTATCAATACGAGGAATAAATCAGCAAAAATTAATAAGAAACATAAATAAGAAAAGATTTTCTGCTTTATGAATTATTGAAAGAGATTGTTGATGTGCTAAATGCCACATAAATTAATAAACGTTTTCTATTACATTTTCAAAGTAAATGTAAATGAATAAAACTATGCTTTCAGATTTAAAAATTACTTTGACTTGTTAATTCGACGCTAGAAACCAAAAATCCTTCTTCTTCATTTATTGTTTTATTAGTTTTAAATCCTAGACCTTAAATAAATGACATACTTTGTACTATAACTATTTATATATTAATTTTAAAAAAGTACCGGTCTTTAATGGGTTTTAAAAAATTATATATGCAATTAACATCAAGCTTAGACCTGAATTTATCAGCAAAGGTCGAGTTATGGCTGGGCAAGTTTGAGTTTTAGTTTAACTTTTAATTGGTTAAATAAATAAATAATCACTAAGCTTTTTAGGTAAATAAATAAATAAATGCAATGCCTATTTATAACCCTTACAATTAATTTGTATTATTTTTAGCCAAAAACTCGGTTCAATTGAACCAATTCGCAGGCTGAACTTTGGCACCAACACCAACAGGCTCGCACACCCCATAGGCTAGTCCGCTCTCCTAGTAGCCGTGTGTGTGTGTGTGTGGGTGAGTGGCTCAAAGTGTTATATTGACATTTGGCTACATAATGATTTATGCTGCTGCAGGAGGAGCAGCAGCAGCAGCAGCAACTCGAGCGAGCGAGAAGCGATCTCTGGCTGCTTGTAATTTCTGCTGCTATTTTTAGGGGCAATGGCCATAATTTATTTTTATTTACGGAAAAGGAAGAGCGCAAGGAGAGTCACACACTCAAACACACACACACAAGCACTCATCTATTGATGGGTTTTTTGTAAAGGGGCAGGGGGCAAGCGAAGGGCAAACGCTGGAAAGCATGCTACGATTTTTGTGGCGGAATCTTGCTGGTTTTAGGGGGGTTTTTTTTTGTAGAGGGGCTAAGGACTAACGTGTTCGTGTATACAACTAGTTAAATAAATTTACACTTGACCCACCTTTTTATATCCACCGCCATACATATATATACATATATATAGCTTTTTTTATATACTATTTCTGTGTGGCTCCAAATGCGCGGCACGTTTCTCCGTTTCTCTAGCAAAAATCTTTCGAAAATTGCTCGCTTTTTATTTTATTTCCTTTTTGTATGTGTTGCACATGTGTGTGTGTGTTTCTGTGGCAATGTGTGTGTGTGAGTGTGGCGTGTGTGGTGTAGGTGTGAGTGGATGGCGGGTGTTCATTCATGGACCAAAAATCTCCTCGTTGTGTGTGTGTGTGCGAAACAGGAAGCTGGCATTTTTTATTTGCAATTTCCTGATTTTATTTTATATTTTCAACTCGCCGATTTCCGTATTTATTGAGTTTTTGTTGAGCATTGTTGCACTTGATTCTTTTTTCGTAGTATTTACAGGCTTTTCTTGGGGGTTTTTTCTTATTTTACATTAACTCCGCGGCGCAGCAAACAACAATTTTCACACATTTTCACACACTCGCACGAAAATCATTACTCAGTATGCACGACGGCTTTCCACGGGCTTTTCATTTGCCCAAACGCCAACCCGCGCCGCCTCGCCTTGCCATTTGGGCCATGCTGCCTTTTCCGACTTTTCTTCGCTGCCTTTTCTGCTGCCCTTTCTACTGCTTTTCAGCATTTGCTTCTAAGAACTTTTCTTTGGAGCTGCAGGGGGCGATCGTTTTTTTTTCTAATATATATATATATATTTTTATAATGCAAAATGGCAAAACGGAACAAACGTCAAACCAAACTGAGTCTGAAACACACGCTGTTTCCTATCGCAAAAAAACGCGAACCGACCGCCACGAAAGCCAGCAAACGACTGAGCCCCAAAAAGAGAAATTCACGGAGAGCTCTCAGAGAAAGCGAGAGCACAGAAAGCAGAGATGAGAGCAGGTGAGAAATTGAGAAAGCTGCGTGCACATCCTTTGCAGAGGCGTCAAAAGTTCCCGGAACCAGCTCAGGGAGCCAATGAAAGTCTGTCGAGATATGAAGGGGGATACACTGGGAGAAAGGATATGTTTATAAAACTTATTAAAGCAATAACTATTTATAATTGCACTGGGGAAGTTGTGAATTAAATAAATACTATTTCTACATGTTAAATTATGGGTATAATAAATTATGTGCTATGTCTAGAAATAGCTTGAAAAGAAACGTTTGCTGTTAAAAATTAAAGAAGATAATTTAAAATTATTTATTTATTTAAACTATTTATAATTCTTAGAATTATTTATAAATCTTAAAGTTAATATTTAAAAGTATTAACAATAGCTTTTAACTACTTAATAAATTATTTGGGAAACAAAAAATTTAATATTCTGTTACACTTATTTATAAGACCCACAATCTATAGTATATTTAAAGTTTAAAATTAAATATTCTGGTACACACACAATCTCTAGTATATTTATTTTTAATATTCAAAATAAATTGCCTTAATAATAATAACAATATCAATAATGCACCTGTTTACCATTATTCGATTTTATGGCTTGAAACAAGTGCTATTGATAACGCCTTATGCTTCGTATCAGTTTTTATTGCAGTGCACAGCGAAGAGCGGGTCGCTGATAAGCCCGAAAGTAAAACCGAAGCCCAACCGAAGCTTCGTCTATTGAGATCAGTTGTGTTTGAAAGACGGAGAGGAGCGAACGTAAGGCTGAAGAACGGAAAATATATAGAACCGGAGAGCTATACATACTATATAGTGCAGCTATACTAAACAGAGCTTAGAACTCGGGGTCTTAATAATATATATTCCAGGGAAATTGAAACAAAATGGAAAGGTACATTTAAGTCAACATATAAAAAATATATTATAATTCAACTACATTTATACATTTCCTAGTTTCTGGCAAGAGTTAAAGTCGTTGTTGAAGACCCTGCTCTGCTTTGTGGTGGCTTTGATGCTGGTGCCCCTGCTGCTCTTATCGTTTCTGTGTAAGTGATCGATCCCCAGCAGTGATCGATGATCGATCGGTGATCATCGATCCGCGACACGCGCTGCCTCACTGATAAGCCACATAAATCAAGGACTTCAAAAGGGGGCCGGCTATATAAATCAATATTATAGAGACATGGGTTGATTAACCATTAAAAAGGATCATTATCATTAAGAGAGAGCGAGAGAGAAAGATAGGGGGAGTGCAAGAAAGAGAGACAGTCGCAAAAAGAGAGAGTGACTGGAGATAAGGCTTTTGTTTATAAATAATAGATTACCTGTTGCACCTTTGCGGAACCCAGACGAGCGGCCAGGCGAACCTTGACCAACTGAATTACTCATAAAATTTTGCCATTGATAAGCCGGCTCTTCGATGCTTGATACCGGGTAATCGCCTTGGTATAAGGGCATATAGCCTTCCATCTCTTATTTGGTATTGAAAAATTATATAGTAATCGTGCGTAGATTAAATAATTTTGGCAAATTCAAGCCTTGCTCAATAGGGTTTTAATTGTTTCTTTTTAATATGATTATTATTTGGGGTTTTTCTGTACAATTTAAACTGAAAGATAAAAATAAGGCAGTCTTTTTTGGTAGGATATATAATATTTGAACATTTGAAAAAATAAGTAATAAAATTTGAAATATAAAATATATTAATTAAAGGGCATCTTGACCTCAACATCACTATCCTTACCTATATAACATTCTATATTTAAGTACTTAGCCTGCTTTTTTCTTAATCTCTGTTTATATTTAGTTCTAATTCCTATTAAAAATATACTTATTCCTTAATTTATTTCCTTGCAGGCGCCCACCTTGGCAACGAACTATCCAACTATGTGCTAAGCATCAAGTATCCCAACCTCACCATCTCAAAGTCCAACAAGATTCGGACTTTAATCGACACGCCTAAGAATGCGGGCATCTTTCACTTTCTGCTCCAAGTTGAGGGAAACTGTGATTTCGAGAAGATCAAGCGTTCATATGCCCAATATCTGACGGATCTGAGGGATAAAACCGGGATGCTAAGGTTCCCCAAATTGCGACAAAAGCTGGTCACCTGCTGGGGACATTATGCTTGGGTTAATGATAACAGGTAAGTCTTGCAGTCAATTTTAAAATATTTTAAAAATGTTTGGTAGTAAAGTATTAATATTTAATATCTTTTCTACTTTTAAATTAGATAGTAGTTTAATTTAACCTTTATATTTTCCCCCCTCCTAGTGGCTTTAATATCAACAACCATGTCCTGCTCAGCACCCACAAGTACCGCGGTCGCCCCGTCACCGAATCGAATATCCAGGACTATGTCAGCGAACTGGCCACCAAGTACATACCTTCGGATTTACCCCAGTGGCAGGTGATCGTCATACCCAACACGGACAGCACTCAGCCGTATTACATCCTCATTAAGCTGCATCATCTGATAATTGCCGAGGAGGAGGATCTGCATGTGAGTGAGATGCTGTTGCTGCAGGATCCGCACAAGAAAAACCTGATCAGCCTCAACGATGGCTTGGAGCAGAGGAGCTCGAATCACAAGCAACTCTCCCACTTTGTCCGGAAACCGGAACACATTAGTCGACTGATGAATCACTTGGTGCATCTCGTCATATGTCGCTGGCAAAAGTTCATCTATGAATTCGATTCCCTGGAGACACCCGATGGTGCCTCGTCTACGGTTCAAGTGAGGAATCTCAGTCAGTTGGCCTCTTTGGTGCTCATAATCCTGGTCAATGTGCTGCTCGGCTATTGGAGGAGCCGTTCGGTGCTGCAGAAACTCAAAAGGCGTTCGGTCACCTATCGCAATGAAGTGGGTCGCTTTCAAACTGTTAGGTTGCTCTTGAACCGGGAACTGGAGCAAAGAAATCTCAGCTGGCTGGTGGGCAGAAATGCGGTATACAACAGCTTACAGCCCACTAACTTGGCCAAGGTTTGGACGCGGTTTCTCTGGCGCTTGAATCTCAATCATGTTTTGCTCTTACCCTATCACTTTTATTGCGAATTTCTGGCCTTTACCGATGTCCTGATCAAGGGTCAAACTTCTTATTCCTCGACTTACTGTGCCAGGCTCCATTTATATGTGCCCCTCTTGCTGTATGCCCAACTGGAGTTCTTCAAGATCTGTTGGGAGCTCTTCAAGGCGCCGAGAAACATCTATGAGGTGCTTTTCGAACAACCCACCAAGGAGTTGAATATCCTTCATAAAAAGTCCTATTCAGGCAGAAAAATCGTCTCGTTCAGCAAGTCTTTGAGTGGCACCCAACTCAGGCTACGCAATAGGGATAAATTCAACAAGGATCTCAGGGAATCGGATTTCAGTTTAACTTGTCTAGCAGGCGCTGTTCATGATTACTTAAACACCTTCTCGGGGGATTTCCAGGTGCCTAGATACCTAAATACCACATGCAGGACCATAGACAAGGGATATTTCACAGACCGACTAGGAGATAAGTCAAAAAATATAGGTGGTGTGGTCTTTTTGCAATTACCTTTGAGGGAACCCGATGCGGTTCATACCAGGGAACTCCACGATGTTGTAGAGCGAATCAGAAATCAACAAATTATGATATACCTGGCTTCCATAGGTCAGACCAAGTTCAGTCTTCTGACCTCTTTGCTACCTCATGTTTTAACCAAAATCTTCATAAACTTTTTCTCGTATAATTTCCCCATCACCATCACCGAGATTTATGGGGCCACCGATGAGTTCCAGTCGGCTTGGGGTCAAAAGGTACAGGATGTCCTTCTCTTCCGACCGCCGCAGTCGAAAACTTGCCTTTCCTTGAATTTGCATCGCTTTGGGGACAAATACCGCTTGGCTGTAATGGCGGATACTCACCTGGCCCCAGATCACACGACCATCACGAGGTCCTTTGAACGTTATATGGAAACCATTACGCTGTGAAAGGATATAATATTAATCATGTAAAAATATATAATAAAAGCTATTTATCCAACGAAATGTAATATCTTTTTGAAGCAACGATTTCAAAGTCTCAGAAATTTAAGTCTCTAATCCAGTATTCTGGTTGTTAAATGTCTATCCTAAAACTTGGCCTTCAATCCAAAACAACTTCCATCTGGCTCGATGGATAAGCATAATAAATATCGCAGTGATCTGCGTGAACATTTCTTTGGCAGCAGAAATGAAGTGAGTCTCCTTATTAACGAACTTGAGAACCTCCTTAAAGGTATATTGTTTTTTGAAAAGCCAAAAAGGGACAAGAATGGACATCGTATACCCGTTGATATGGATCGACCGCAACGGGAGAGGTACCATTATATGGAAAATGCCAACCTATTCTCTACCCACTCAATTATAAGGGAACCAAGGGACAATAGTGCCGAGCATTTGCACTGTCCATCGGGTAGGTGTTTGCATAGTCAAAATGATACACGAGGGCATCGGTCTCCGCCGCATCCGGCTCCTGCTGCAGTTAAATTATCCAGAAACTACGACTATGATGTTCAATACTATGATCATAAGCATAATCAGGTACAAATTAAAGATCATTTTTAGTGTTGAGAGCTGTGAACTTTCAGTAAATTGCAAACCCCTGTAATTGCAAACTAATTAACTTAACTTAACCCTTAGAATTATTGCACTCGCCATGGTACAAGGAAACCAAGCCATAACACTCGAAGTCACCATCGAGATACTGAGCCTGCTGTGGAAAAATCCGATGGCTGTGGCGACTGGCTTGTCTATAAGAACCCAGACTTTCGTGAGGCCACCTCCGATCGAGCTGAGGAGCCAGTGCCTGTCGTCAATGATTATAACCAGAAGCATTACCAGATGAAGGGGGATCCCCACCACAAAGACTACGAGAAAGCTCGAGCTCACTGCATATCCTCGGATGAGAGATTGCGTCAGAAATATAGCTTTCTTAGCGACGACTCAAGCTTGTCCAAGAAATCAAAACCCTCACAGAACACAATAATAAGCGCCAAAAGTGGCAAGGATCTCAGGTCCATAATTTGTTCGCAAATCCAAATGCAACAGGTAATGGAACAGTCAACGAGGCCTATGGAGTGTAAGATGCCCCCAGGTGAAGATCAACCGCCTCGCATTGAGGTTGATAGAAAGGAAATTGAAAAGGTGTCAAGACCAGAAAAGGGGACACCTACAACTGTGATTAAGCCCAAAACTCCAAAGGGACTGCCTCAAAATAAAGAAGTTGTTGAAGAACCCGATTTGGATAAGCTAAGTACCATTGACCTGTCCGACATGTTCACTGTGAGTGCCGATGATATTGTGAGCTCCAAAGTTATTGAGCCGATGACAAGGAAAATTCAACGTATGTATCTCAACACCCTGCAGGAGGAGATGTCCATCCTGGAGTATCTGGGAAAGGTGCCTAGATTGGTCAGCCAGGTTTACCGGGAGACCGCCGTGAGGGACAATAGAAAGTCCTCGGATCTCAAATAACTTGGTTTTTTATTTACTGAAGATTTATATATTTTATAAAAAAGAAATGGACCATTATAGCAGACAAGAAAAATTTAACAATTCAATATTTTGAGATATTTTTCAATTAAAAATTGTTTACTAAGAATGTATTTGGTAATTAAAAATGTTGGTAAAGTTAAAAATAAAAGACTTTAGTTTGCCTTTTGAATTATAATAAAAATGTATGCCTTAAGGGATTTATAATAATTAAGTTAATTAAATAAGAATTAAGCCAAAGAAGTTTCCCATTTTTTAGAAAAAAAAGGAAATCGTAAAAATTTTTCAAAAATTTGAGAAAAAATATAAATGGAGTTTTAAATGCAGAAATGTTCTCCATTAAAAAATAAGAAGAAAAAACCAAACCACACTGAAATTCGTTGAGTTTAAGCAAAGTTACGATCAAAAAACCACAGAAGAAGTTCCAGATTTTTGGTTCAAAAATTTTCCCATTTGTTTAACAAAATGAAAAGGAGTTACATCGTCAAAATTGACAAAAATTGGCCAAAAATTACAAATTGAGTTTTAAATGCAGAAAAGTTCTCCATTAAAAAATAAGAAGAAAAAACCAAACCACACTGAAATTCGTTGAGTTTAAGCAAAGTTACGATCAAAAAACCACAGAAGAAGTTCCAGATTTTTGGGTCAAAAATTTTCCCATTTGTTTAACAAAATGAAAAGGGGTTACATCGTCAAAATTGACAAAAATTTGCCAAAAAATTGGAAATCGAGTTTTAAATGCAGAAATGTTCTCCATTAAAAAATAAGAAGAAAAAACCAAACCACACTGAAATTCGTTGAGTTTAAGAAAAGTTACGATCAAAAAACCACAGAAGAAGTTCCAGATTTTTGGTTCAAAAATTTTCCCATTTGTTTAACAAAATGAAAAGGGGTTACATCGTCAAAATTGACAAAAATTTGCCAAAAAATTGGAAATCGAGTTTTAAATGCAGAAA